>RANZ01000044.1:0-109451 GCA_009805285.1 Neurospora terricola FGSC 1889 | reverse complement strand
CACACGTCGGCGATCATGCGCAGCTGGCCGCGGATGATCGCCGACGTGTGCCACGAGTACGGGGTGGCRTGCGTGATGAACGGCGACGTCGAAGGGCGGGACCACGCGCTCGAGCTGATGGCCGAGTACGGCACCGACGGCGCCATGATCGCGACCTGCGCCGAGAAGAACGGCTCGTGCTTCCGGGCCAAGGCGGACGGCGGGCTGGCGACCTGGGAGGAGGCCGTGGCCAAGTACGTCCGTTTCGCGATGGAGGTCGAGAACAAGTTCCACAACACCAAGTTCATGTTGACGCAGATGGTGCCCGGCAAGAGCCCCAAGTACAGGGAGCTGACGCCTTGCAAGAGCTACGGCAAGATTGTCGAGGTGTTGGGGTTGACGGGCGATGAGGAGCTTGTGGAGATGGCGAGGAAGACGGATGAGCTCATGAAGCTTGTTACTGTCGATGGAAGCAGCAGCGGTAATGATAAGTCCAAGGTGGAGACGGCAGGAGACGAGAAGAAGAAGAACGACCTGACGAATGATGTTGCTCAGCAGGAGAATCTGAAGAGGAAGAGGGAGGATGGTGACGAGGAAGCCGAGAAGCAGCAGCCCCCTCCCTCGACGAGAATCAACGTTTCCGAGGCCGTCGAAGCCGCCGCTAATGCTGCTGCATCCGCCGTTGAACAGCAGTCCTCGCAGCCAGTCGCCGCTGCCGTCGCTGCTTCATAGGTTGTTTCTCTTTCTTCACCCGTCTCTTCACTTCTTTTTACTCAGTCTTGTTTACGGTTCAAGCATACATACATAGCGCGGTTACACAAAATCTGGTTCACAGTTGGGCGTTTATAAAGGGCGAATCTTAATAAATTCATGGGTTGTTTTTGGAGTTTGGTCACCCTCTCAACGGCATGATATCCGAGAGAAGCATCTTGCAATGTACCTGTCTATTGGGCAATGTCATGATAAAGTCTGGATGGTTGGCTCTAAACGAAAAGCGGAGGCAACTCCCGGCTTACTACTACGTCTACTGCTATGCCTTCCTGGTGACACACTCCACCTTTTGTTCTTCTTGGGACTTTTGAAGCGCATAATTGTTCAATTAGGCGGTAACAATTGATGTGTCAACCTTTGTGACATTTCCTCCGAGTAGGAGGTGTGTATGCGGTAAGCAACACTAGCATTGGTATTTGATATCTCTTGTTATTTCATCCATCTATCCCCGTTGCCATTCCCATACCCCCATCATAATAATCCATTCCGTTCTGTCTCGTCAAGTTCAATTCTTGTTACTTATACAACGTAAAAACATAAATCATAAAAGGATGCTGCTATTGCTTGACTTCTTTGCTTCGCGTTACCTGCCATCCCATCCCATCCCATCCCGTGTATCTTCTTTTTGCTCTCATCCGTCTTCCCAGTTCCCCATCCTGCCGTTTTGTATGTTCTTATAGGAAAGTGGTATATAATGATAATTGTGTATAAGCCTTCCCCTTATTACCATGCCCCGTCACCCCCAACCATCCGTTTAGTTTCGTGGTATATCATGAATGCAAAACGCCGATGCCTAAAACCCAAACCCCCAGCCAAAGGAAACCTAGTGAAGATACAAATTCGTTGGAACGACAAGGCAGAAGACCGCCAAATGCAGAACCATAAACATGCAGTGTATGAGAGCGGAGGGGGGTATGTGTGTTTGCAAAACAAAAAAACCGTGATTGTTGTTTTCCCCCTCCGAGTTGAAAGCATGTGTCAACTGTGAACCTTTCCAAACGCCTTTTTCCTTTCACGCATCCACTCATACCGTTTGATCGTCTTTTTTTCTTCTCTTTTTTTTTTTCTTTGTTGAGCTCTCTGATGCCAGCCAATGTCGCTTACTGACGAGCGTCGGACCTACGCTTGCGGTGCAACAAGGACTGAAGAGGAAGACTGAAGCGACGAGAGGTCGAGTTGATCAAGACTTCGAACAAGCCGACCTTAGCCCACTTGTTCTCGTGATAGTGATGGAAGCCGAAGAAACCAGCCGTCGGAGGAGGAGCGTATAGTTCAGGAGCTTCTTCCACGTCAACATCCGAACCGCGGATGGTGTCGACAGAGCCGCGAGGACTGACTCCGAATGCTTGACGGGGATTGGAGATGTCAGACAGTTGCTGGGCTGGCTCTGATGGCTCTCGAGTGACGAAGCCGATTGCTGGGGCAGAGATTGGCTGGTGGGGGGCGATCTCTTCAAGGAGACACAGGTCAGGAAGGGTAGCTGCTTCAGGAAGGGCAGCTGCTGGGATGTTTTGAAGCATTTCCTGTTCCGCGATCAAATCCTCCTGTTTGGCCGTTGGAATGGCAAGCGGAGTCTTGTCAAAGTCTTCAGTCTCCTCGGTAATCGCCTCGGGTGCCGGAGGCAACGGTTCCTCGACTGGTTCCAGAGCTGGTGTCACTTCCTCGCCCTCGGCCTTCTCATCCTCGCCAGTGGCAGGCTCAACTTCGGGGAGTTCCCTCAGCTTGTTCTCAACAGCCTCCGCGGATCGAATGAGGTTATCAAGCGACTCGACTCTGAGAGACCCATCGCCATTGCTTGTATCCACATCTCCAGTCGAGTCATCTGTGTCTTCAGGGCCAGGAACATCACCCAAGCTTCGATGAACCACTTCGGAAAGAGTATCTTGCTCTTCAAGATCCGCATCTTGCTCATGCGAAACCTGACTAGCCAAAGGCTCATCCTCGTTGATATCGCTATCGATCTTCGGCTCATTGGTGCTGGTCTCTTGCTCGGATTGAGATTCAGTGGCAGCCAGATTCTCAAGATCAGGTTTAGCGACACACTCAGACATGGGCGTAGGTTCAGCAAGAGGAGTGTCAGACTTCTCAGCAGGTATTTCTTCGTGCGATGATTGAACAGGGATCACGATCGATCCCATGGTCGTCTCCCCACCGGAAGACACAACACCAGGCACCTGGACCTGAACACCAGCATCCTCAACGTCAGCATGCTCGATCCAGGTGTCGCAGTTGATCACGACTGGCTCAGCCGCGGGTTCAGCGGCAGTGACGTCTGCTTGCAACTCGCTATCTTCAAGGCCTTCATCTTCAAGGTTGGCGTGCTCAATGTTGGGGAACTCTGGGTGGACTTCTTGGAGGATTGGCTCATGGCTTGAAGTCTCCTCAGCCACTCGCTGAACAACAGAAGCAGGGGTCTCCAGAACGATATCTCCAAGATCAGTATGCTCAACCCACGTGTCACAGTTGACAATGACGGGGCCAGTAGTAGGCTCAGCTGCAGGGACATCGGACTCCACATCAGCATCCTCAAGACCTTCATCTTCGAGATTGGCGAGCTCAATCCCGGGATGCTCAAGCTGAACATTCTGGATGACACTCGGCTCACTGATAGTAGCCTCATCAACCACGGCGACAGTAGGCTGTTGAGGAGTATCTTGCATCTCAGTGGTACCGGTTTCAGCGTGCCCAAGAGTGGATGGCTCTGACACCAATTCGTGGGGCGCAAGTGGCACCTCAGCAGCAGCCTCCGCGACCGCAGCTTCGGCAGGAAGGACAGCTGAGGGGGCGGTTTGCTCCTTGTCTTCGGGGAACTCATCCAGGAACGATTCAGGGATATCAATTGCTTGTTCAGCCACTGGGGGGTTGATGGGCTCTTCTGTTGATTCGTCCGCAGCAATGGGGTTGACATCTTGCTGAGACCCTTGTTGCTCGAGGATCTCCTCTGCGCGTTCATGTTGCTTGACATCAAGCTCCTCGAGCAGCGTTTCATTCTTTTCGGCCTCGGCATCAATCTCTTCGAGGCTTGCCTCATTTTGCTCAATCTCCTTCTCTGTCTTAAGCTGGTCGAGGAGCTCTTCGACCCTCTCCGTTTGCTCAGCATCGACCTGTTCAAGGAGCTCTTCAGTGCGTTCGACTTCGTTGTTGAGTCGCTCAAGCGTTGCCTCAGTTTCCTCGAGTGAGTGCTGGACCTCGAGGTCTTGGGCGATCTCAAGGGTCCGCTCGGTTTGCTCAGTGTCGAGTTCCTCGAGAAGCCCCTCTGTTTGTTCAGCCTCGGCCTCGATTTGCTCAAGGATATTCTCGGCTTCTTCGAGAGCACGCTCAACGGTGACTTGTTCGAGCAACTCCTTGCCGCGTTCGGTTTGTTCGGTCTCAAGCTGCTCAAGAAGGTCTTCTGTCTGTTCAGCCTCGGCACCAAATTGCTCAAGAACTTGCTCGCACAGATCGATCGCTTGTTCGACGACTTCTTCATTTAGACCCGCTCTCTCTTCGCTTTCAAGTTGATCAAGAACATCCATGGTACGCTCAACGATGTAGTCAGGATCGAGCTCCTCGACTGATTCTTGTACTTTCTCAGGGACAGAGATTGGAGAGATTATCATGATTGCGTTAGGCCGGAATTGAGGCATGGTGGGATCGCGGTACGGAAGGAAGACATTGGGTCGGAACTGAGGCATCGTTGGGTCACGATACTCGACCTGGTTGATCTTTGAGACTGCTGGGATTTTGAGGGCTGCATCATGCGCAGCGACTTGGTGAATGTGCTCTTCCCTCGGCTCAAAGAGTGCATCATACTGATCCTGGTAAAGCTCCTCCGCTCGGGTGGTTGGGATACGCTCAGAAGTTGACTCAGAAGCTGGCTCAAACGCAGACTCGGAATCACTCTCAGCAAGCTCAGTAGCACCGGTTTCAATCTTGTCATCCTCGGTAGCGGATCTGGGGTCAACCGGCTCAAAAAGAGTGTCATACTGATCTTGGGAGAGTTCCTCCTGGGCTTCTTGGGATTGCTCAGTGGTTGACTGAAGTGCAGGTTGGGAGTCCACGTTGGTGGGCTCACTCGGCTCAACTTCGGCCTCTTCATCCCCAGTAACGGAATGATTGTCGACCACAAATTCAATAGCAGGGGCAGCATCAGGCAGGATGTGTTCAGGAGGCTCTACCCTCACAGGCTTTGCTTCCGTCAATTCGTCGCGGACATGATCAGACTCAAGCGATTCAGTCTGCTTGTCTCCAACTTGTTCAGCGTCAGGAGATTCAATCTCGACATGCTCAGGCTGAGTGGACTCATGAAGCTGCTCAGTGGACTCCGTGTCTTCTGGATGCACTTCGGTAGTTGCATCCTCGCCCTTCTCAGTCTCAATAGTCCCAACGTTGGTCAGCTCAACGTTCTTTTGTGTCGGTTGCTCAACACCACCTTGGCTGAGGTGAGATTCCTCCGGACCGTCCCAGTTCGGCTTGAATTGGGGCATTGTTGGGTCACGGTACTCGGGGGTCTGATCGCCTTGAGAAGAGCTTTCCTCGCTGTCACCTTCAACGGGTACATCAGATTGCTCTCCTTGCTCATCGACTGATTCCTCAAAGATGGAGGGAATGGGCAAGCTTTCGGAGTCTGAGTCTGGTCGGAATTGAGGCATTGTATGATCACGATAATCAAGATCATCCTTGCCAGGCTTGAGAGTCTCGACCGGGATCTCATCGATGAGTGAAGCCGGCGGCTCCTCATATCCATTCGCCTCTGTCAGCACAACATAAATCGAGGGGCGCCGAACAACGCCAAAGGAGTTAGGTCGGAATTGAGGCATCGTAGGATCACAATAATCAAGATCGTCCTGGATAGGCTTGATAGTCTGGACCAGTGTCTCATCAATGAGCGAAGCCGGTGGCTCCTCATATCCATCCGTCTCCGCCATCCCAGCATAAACCGAGGGGCGCTGAACAAAGCCAGAGGAATTAGGCCGGAATTGAGGCATTGTAGGATCACGGTACTCAGTCTCGTCCTCGTCCCGATGAGAAATTTCCTCCTTGAATGCTTCCACGGCTTGTTGAGAGGCATTGCTATCCTCAGTCATTTCATCATGAGAGAGGAGAGGGATGGGCGTCGGTTGCAGAAGTACATGAGGCCGGAACTGGGGCATGGTGGGATCCCGGTAATTGGCCTTTTCTTCCACACGACCGCTAACTGCTTTGGTAGGTTCGAAAGCCTCAAAGCCCTTCTCTGCAGCCTCGCTAACGGCATAAGAACGAGCGGCAGTCTCGAGGACGTCGTTGAGACGGAACTGCGGTAGAGTTGGGTCGCGATACTCAACCGTCTCTACGCCGAGAATTGGAACATCCTTGATGGACATAGAACCGGGATGAAAAAACTCAGTGTCATTGTCCAGGGCCTCCTGAGGGGCGAACGGAATAAAGACCGAGGAAGAATTGGGCCAAAATTGAGGAAAAGTGGGATCACGATACTCGGTGTCCCTCTCATTGATGTGAGGCTTCTCCCCAACGCCAATATCCCAATTATCGTAGACCTCATCAGAAGCATGGCCACGCTCAACAACGTCTGAGGTGCTAACGAAAGGCTGGTCCCGCTCCTCAAAATTGCTAACATTTTGAGCGGCCACGTCGGGCTCAGTGGCGCTGACCTCAACCTTCTCGTCTTCTTGTGAATCCGGGGCTTCAAAGGTAGTCCCGACATCCTCAACGTGCTCGACGTGCTGGACATCATCGACAGCTTCCACAGCATCGATATCTGCCGGTGTTTCAACGGTACCAAATGACAGCTCGTAGTCCTCCTCGGCATTAGGAGTCTGCTCTACGGCAGCCACAGCCACTGGCTCGTCAGCCCTGTCGACCTCTGGTAGGGTCACCTCCGACTTCTGGACTTGTTGAGCATCGGGTGCCTCCTCAAGCGGAAGAGGGGCTTCGGGGGCGATGTGGGCACGATCATTCTCCTGAATATCGAGATACTCTGCCTCTACTTCAGGGCCCTCAGAGACATTAATAGCATCAGACTTGGAGTCCAGAGCTTCAGAAGGTTGGAGGAGATTGGTGTCTACCAAGGAGTGAGGCCGGTCCTTCTCTTCAAACTCCAAATCCGGTTGCTTGAGGGTGTCATTATCGAAGGGAACATCTTCCTTGGACTCGACGGGCACTGATACGGGACCGAAGGTATTCTCTACGTCCTTTGATTCAAGGCCCGATGGCTCCCGAGTTTCAGGATCAGGGATCTCTACGTGCGCCACCAGTGCACTCCCGTCAAGGTGCTGACTGTTGAACTCAAGAAGCTCTGATGCGGGACCGACGGCACTTGTCGTCCATGGAAAGAAAACGTGATGACCCTTGGTACTCGCGCCGGTAGCTTTGTCGGTATTGGAGATGTGAAGTGATGCGAGGGTATTGATCATGTCTTCTTCCTCTTGATCTTCGACGAGTGTTTCGGACTCCGCGGGCGAGATACTGTCACCCTCTGCTAGTTCGGAGGACTCCTTGTCATGTTCGGAGACAGACTCCTCGCTTGATGTGTCCGTTTGAACCATATTTTCCCTGGCTTCCATGGGCTCCCCTGATGCTTCAGAGGTAGTGTGATCCGCAACCGAAGGCTCGGAGACGTCACTTGGAAAATCCGCGGACCCATTCTGCTCCAGATCCTCAGTAGGGCGTTTGATGTTATCCTCACCTGCTTCAGGTGCCTCTACTTCAGGGCTGGACTGCGCTTGCTCGGGCTCTTGAGCAGTAAGCTCAGCCATAGGACTTGTTTCGTCCCTTGAAGGTGCGTCGACATTCTCATCTTCAGGAACATTATCATTCCGATCTTGGGTGACTTCATCCGTTGAAGGGGGCTCATCACGGGTTTCGCTTGCGACGGCGTCAGCCTCGTGATTATCCGGCTCAGCAGTCTGATCTTCGGGACCGGGTTGAAACTCGTTCACAGTCGGCTGGACATCATGAGCAACCTCCTCGGTGGAGGAAGGGGGCACATCCTCCACGTCGGATACTTGTGTGTCGAATTCCTGGTCATGTTGATGCTCGGCTTTGTCCTCCTCGGGCCCGGACTGGGTAATTGCCGGTTCCGCAACCAGGCCGGTCAGGTCATCGGCAGGGTTATCAACCAGAGAGACGGGCGCGTCGTTTGCTTCAGTCGCATTAATATCGGAGCCGATGACATCCGCGGTCGCTTTGCTTTCGGCAAGAGACTCGAAATCCTTGAAATAGTCGGTCTCAGTTGCAACCACCTTATCTTCATTCTGGACTACGGGAGCATTTTGCACTTCGGTCCCATTATGTGGAGCCGACTTTGTTTCCGAATTTGCATCGCGGGCATCCACAGAGACCGTTGTCTCATGACTGGGCTGCGGCGGGCGGATATCAGGTTTGGGGAAGTCCGACTCTTCAGACCGAGTTTCATTGGACAGTGGTGCAGGTTCGGTTCCGAGTTCTCGATTCTCAGAAGCCAATGTCTCGCCCAATACTATAGGCTCCGGTTCTGTTTCTAGGTGTAAGAGTTAGATTATAGTGCGATACAGGGAATAATCATGTTGGTGGTGGTGGCTCACTGTGCAAATCCGACGGCGCAGCCGTGGTGTCTTCTACCGAGATGGCCGTTGCGCTAGCATCATGAGACTCTGGCTTTACAGCTTCTTCATCGGACCCGTCGGCTACTTGCTCGGGCTGTGTGGTGTAGTCCTTGGGCGCGAATACAATAGATCGCACTTCATCTTCCGGAGGCTCCAAAACTTCCGTCCCCGCCGCGACCGAAGCGCCCACCGCAGTCGCCCCCGTCCCAACCTCGGGCTCTTCGGGCTCGGATTCGGGTTCAAAGTCGCTCGAAGTATTATCCTTCAACTCCGGATGCCTCACATGTATCGGGCTTATTAGCAAGCTGTGCCTTGGCGAAGACTCTCCACCTAAACTCAATGCGGGTGTAGACGGTGCCGTCGAGTATGCATCGGCTGCGGGGCTCGCCAACCAATGGAAAGAATGAGGGGTGTCGGTGCTTCGTGTCGTGAGCCCCGGAGTGAGCAGTTGGTGCGGGAACTCTTTGGCATCCTCATAAAGCTGCGGAGTATCCATTACGGGTCGTTCCAAACGATCAACAGACCATCGCGGTTCTGTCGGTTGTGGATATGTCTCGAAAGTTTTGGATGCAAACCCGTGCCTGTTCGCCAGGTTTGGGGTTGCTGCTTGGAAGGGTCGAGGGTGTTCAACAGATCCTCTTGCGGCATGAGTGGCGTCATAGCTACCTAATGGATTCGACGTCATCGAACGCGTAGGGCGATGCAGCGTCCGACCGCCGCTTGCTTCCATGGTGGTGTGAGCTCGCATCAACTTTGGCTCTACAGGTGCTGCGGGCGCTGCATTAGTACTTTTGGAGGAGGAAGACCTGAAAAACCGTCGCTTAGAGCTCGACTCGCTTTTGGTATCGGTCTTCGAATCGCTTTTCGAGTCGCTTTTGGAGTCTTTCGATTTGAACATGTTGGAAATTTTCTTGCCGAGGCTGAACCTCTTCTTCGAGGACTTCGTTGATGCTGCCGGAGTGGGAGATACCGGTCTCGCGGGGGCTTCGGGAAAATGTGGGATATTAACGGAGTAATTGTCGTCTTGGCTGTTCAAACTGGATCTGCTGCTAGCAATAGACCGTAGGCTTTGCCTTAATGATGATGTGGAGCGCCGTTTGAGAGAGAATGCTCGTTTGACGAAGGATATTGGGTTGTCGTTTACTCGCTCGCTCGAAGTCTTTGCCGATAAAGGGGGAAATTCTAGTGACGGCCCGTTTTGTCTCTCAGGCCACTCAACTGAAAGACCCGGTGAGAGCGGAACGTCGATTGGGTGAGAGTGTCTCTCTTCCTCTTCCAGCGCAATGTCGTCGATTGAGCAGGTGTCCTTGAAAATCATATCTATATCCTTCTGTATTCGTTCTTTAAGTCGGGATGTAAGGACAGACCGTTCCTCCTCGGGTGATTGGAAAGTCTCTTTTAACCTTCCGGGTATCTCATGTGTTTGTATCACCTCCTGGAACACCAGATGTCCCCGTTTCCGTGCGTTGACACGTACAGCTGTGTTATGCCCCTGTAGAACATCGCCGATGCCGGTCTGAATACGGTCCAAAACCGCCTGGATGTCTCGTCGCCCGTGCGATGCAGAAGCGCCCACTGTGAATGTCGCTGGTTCCTGAACTGACCATTTCGCCCCTTTCAACTCGACTATCGTAAACTCGAAATCGTTCGTTTGGTTGATCTGGGTATCGACGGCCTGTGTGACATCTGCAAGGGACTCCTCAACATCYCGCACAAAATCTTCGCCATGAGAATCGTGAAATAACGAGAGACTGCTTCTTATGCTGCGCTGTAGGTTGTTGTGAGAGGGCCCCATTCCGTTTGATATCCTCACGTCGATGTTGAGGGCCGTGCTGTCGCGATGCTGGCATGTCATCGTGGTACATTGCTGCGCATGAATTTCAAGCTTCTGTTTCCTGAGACCTAAGCTGCGATTAATAGCCTCCGCTCCGTTGGCCAGTAGCTCTCTGCTCATCTCAGCCGTAAGAGGAGTCGCCTGTTTGCTGTAAACCTTGACTACCCTCTTGAATGCCGGAATAAGTCGTCGTGGGTTCCTGTGTCGGAAGGCGACCTCGATACTGTAACCGGGGACGGATTCGAACGTCTGGGACTCCTCGACAAATCGGGGTGAGGGAACAGCACCGAGCGACATCTGCCCAACCTCTGACTCTAGAGAAGATTCGGCGGTTTCGGTAGTCGCATCGAGAACAGAGCCCCCCAACCATCGGAAATCACTGTCATGTCGTCGGAAAAACATGCCTATCGTCTTGTGACTTGCGATGATGACTTCCTTGGCCGACGCCGCTGTCAAGGGCCGTTGCTGATACGACCTGTACGTCCTGACGGCCCATTCCCCCATCCATCCAGCTCTAGTGACGCGATAGGTGAGTTCGAAGCGCAATGGCTTACGGTCGTGAGTCCCTTCCTTGATCATGTCAAGGGCCGTGGGGTCGGTCCGGGTGATGAGCTCCTCGGAGCAGTGCTCGATGCGGCGAAGCAAGCCATTGCATATCCTCCCCGTAGGTTCGAAGTATGGCGAGCTAACATATGTCTGGCTGTGAGTGACGGAGTGAAGGTCCTGGTCGTGGAACTGGATATGGACGTGGACAACGAGAGGGCCGGTGTTTGTTGCCTCTGCTAGCGTCGCTACAACGGGCTGTTCCTCTGTAATGGGCGATAGCAGGGCCCTCTCCAGTTCCATGGTCAAGTGAGGCGGGACAGTGTGTGTGTCGATATGGAGAGGCTTTTGGGGAGGACCGGTAGGAGCAGGGGCTGGAGGTTCGACGACAGGAGGATGTTGTTTTTTGGATCTCAGTGAAGCCCCGAGGCTCCGGCGCGACGAGTCCCACCATGCCATTCCCTCGGCCAGCGTGGAACTGGAGATCCAGGATCTATCCTTGGTGGGTTCGGACGGGGTCGTGAAGAAATGTTCGCATGAAGCTAGCAGACTAGGGCGTCCTAGGCGTCCACCGGCGTCTAGGGCTGCCAAGCCGGGAATGGAGACGGTGGCCGACGAGCCCCGGACGGGCCTGATGCCCTCCAATGGAGCTCCCTTTTGGCTCAAAGGATGTTGACCTTGGGCACACCTTGGCCATGGGCCAATGAGGGCGGCGGCAATGGTACAATTAGACTAGGCGGGTGGGGTTGGAAGGGTTTGGATTGCGGGAAAAGTGGAAAGTGGACAGGAAAATCGGGAAAATCCAGGGCCTGTCTTGCCTGTCCGGGTCCATAGGCCCATGGAGATGATGGGGGATCGATGGAGGGATGATGCGGGTGCTTGTCGGGTCCTTGTGAAGTTGTGGTTTTCGCCGCTGTATGTACTGTGTAGTCTCTGGAGGTCGGTTGACGACGGGTTCGAAGAGGCAGCTGGAGTTGGTTTGAGTGGTTGGTGATGTAAGGACAGGAGTCAGGAGCAAGTAAACAATGGAAGATGGGACGGCATCAGAAGGCAGAAGCAACGAAGAGAGGATGAAAGAGACAAGTGAAGACAAGATGGAAGACTCTTCCGGATCAAAGCCAGTGTTCCTGGCCCGTTGGATCACACGCTACTGGAGAGACGAAGAGATGAATGGAAGTGTGCGTAGGAGGCTTCGGGGCGGCTTCCACCACATGTGCTGCGGTCTTGGGGCAGTCTAACCTTGGCTGAGGTTGGATCTCCATTTGGTTTTTGTTCTTTGATTGCCGCACAATGTGGTCACTCGTTGCAGTATCATTGCAGTTRCTGTCGGCCGTGCATTGGCACCAGACTGACTAACAACTGAGAAAAGAATCCAAAGAAACCAGAAATTGTCGCAATCCTTTCCGATTGCCCGGAAGTGGCAGCACCATGCTCACACTCGCAACTGCCATCTTTAGAAGATGGAGGGGACTGGCGGGTTGGAACGGAATAATGAAGTTTAGGTTTTCTCGCTTCTTTCTCTGGGCAGTGGCCTGACACGTTGTCGACTTTTTGTCAGTGGTAGAACCGGTACGTACCCCTCGTGCCTTCCAGCGAGCCCCATGCCGCTACCGCTTGTGTGGAAGGTACCCTTGTGTGCCCATTCCCTATCGAGATGTTGATGCCATCCATGGAACTTCGCCTTATCTTCCACTTTTTTGGGATTCAAGACTTTTCCCCCTCAGAGCTAACGCAGGCTCGCAGGTCGTTCCTGCGCTTTTTCGGCTGTGATTCACTTGAATCCCGGAAGGTGCCTTCAACCCAACAACAGGCGGTGTGTCTTGTCTGGCAGAATGGAAGTCCTTAGCATCTACAGGCTTCCTGGAACTTGTCCATGCTCCTTCACCAAAATGCCAAAAGATGGAGGACTTCGGGACTTGACAGACTCGGAAGGAGTTGGGCGTCACTGAGGTTTCACAGGCACCGAGAGCTGTCAGAAATATCTGACAAAGATCTGGGAATCTGGCGTCATCTCCCACGTTTCGCAGGTCCATGCTGATGATGCTGGATCCTTCAAAGGCCATCGTCAGTGTCGCACAGGCGGAGTCGCAATTCTTTTTTCTCCCTCACAGTCTCACTCCTTCTCCGAGTTTCCTTCGGCATTATTTTCACAAGTCGCTTTTTTGGAGGAGCCTCAACCTGCAGAGGGACTGCCACGTCGGGTCCCAGGTGGGCAAGGTGGGGTTTCATCGTGTCGTCGCCCCTGGTGCTAGCCGGTGGGGCACGATAATCGCTGGGATCTGGAGTCTTTGCAGGGCATTGAGAGAAAAGTGGGAGCATCACATGGAGAAAGTATTGGAATCGTCAAAACGGACCGGCTCCGAAGATGTTTTTGATGTCTTCAAACCAAACGGATTTCTCTTGAGGGGAGCTCTTTCTTCCCAAGTCCAGGTATTGGAAAAAGGGGAAATGTGTCTCCATATCTGAGACAACCACCACCAACAGCAAGCGCAGGTACAACTCGCGGGTCGCTGTTGACGATGACGTTCTGGAACGTCTTGTCACTCGTTCACAGCCAATGGCAGGCACAGCCGGTCGCATCCGGGACAGATTTCACTGGCCGAGCCTCCCAAGCCGCATGCCCTCGATGCCAGGGACAGCAAGCGAAAAAGACGCAAGTGGGCCCGGCCCGTCTGATAGGCCAACTGACCAAGTGCTGCCGGTCGTGGCTAGGCCGACTCCCGCTTCTCCGCACCGCAGGAAGCTCGGGCCTGCTCGGGCCTGCTCGGGCTGCACAGCAGCAGTCGCCAGCAAGTCCAGTGATGAAGGAAGTCCAATGAAGTCCAGTGACACCATGACACTTCTTTTCAATGCTCGCCTCGACACCGACATTTCGTGGGAACGTTGATCGTGTCCTGTCCACGAAGCACAAACGGCACGATTTACCCCGGAAGGCGTGCATGTCAACATGCTTCACACGCCCCGGGCATGTCGGCATAATACCGACACAGCGGCCATGGATGGATGCGAGACATGCTGCGGAAAGGCACATTTGACGGCATTCATCTGCCCATGTCTCAACCCCGGATTCCCGCTGTCGTATTATTGCCAAGTAAAAGGACTCCGGTCGTGAAAGAAGGGCACGGTTGGGGTAAAAGAGGATTAGGTGAGATGGTGTGTGATGCAGGCATCGGTAAGCACGCCTTGACCAGCAACCTGATCATCAACAAGATCACTCTTGTCATGTTGAGCAACATCAAACCAAGTATCCAAACCCGGTTCAACTCATATGGTGTTTCCCACTATCGCAGCTCGTCTGTGCTGTGCCTATATAAAGGCTTGAGGCCCCCCCTCTTTGGGTTGAAACGGCCTCCGGCATCCAACCAAAGGCTGACCGCATATCCATTGGAAGACATCAAGTCAGATCCAAGTTTCATCCGGCCCGTCTTCCAGTCTTTCGTGGTTGATTTACTACCCTTCCATTTCCTCAGTACAGCCAAGAGCCCAAGACTTGACAAACAACATGGCATTTGTGTTACCCATCTGAGAGCCAACATCTCACTCAGAATTGTACTACAGTATCTCTGTCCCAACGAACGAATCGCCCTCTCACACATACAAATAAGGCAAGCGGCCCGTCAGCCAGTCGCCGTTGTGGAGGGCGGCGTTGCCCGAGTAGTAGCATGCATCCGTTGACTGACGTTGGGCATGTCGGGCATGTCGGGCATCTCTTACCATTTTCGCCCTCCTTTCGCTCCATCTGGCCGGCGGGTCAAGATATCGCTGACTTAATGCTACGATACTTTTTTCAGCTCAGCGCGAATATGCCTCAACCGATCCTTCTGTCCCATTTTGAAGTTACACTTGGTGGCATGATAGCAAGGCTTTTAACTCGTGCCATCATGGGTGTTGAAGGTTTTCGAGTCGCTTACGTTTGAGGATGGTCTTTAGGAGTTGAGCGGGAACTTGCAGCTCCCGTCGACCAGATACCAACCATCATTCGTTTGTTTCCCATCTAGTTCATCCGTTCGTTCTACGCTCTCAAGTCCATTAAGGACGTTCCCTTGTCGTCGGCTAGATCGCCAGTAGGAGGGACAGTATACACCGGTTTCAACACTTGTCTCATAAACAAAATCCATATGGCTGCCCCCACCATCCTGAGATGAGCAATTGCCGGTGCATAAAGAAGACTCAAGCACATCTATTCGCCTTGTTTGCCTCGTCTCGGGCATTCTTGCAGTCCCAAGCTGAGGGGAAGGAACTTTTGAGTGGCGGCTCTTCTGTATTTGTCTCCTTTCGAACAAACCCTCTCGCACGTTGATTTGACACGGACTGTAGGCCTCATACATCAATATGCAAAGAGACAGGAAGGGTAGATCACCAACGACGAGGCTTTTCCGGATGACCGAGGATGACCTCTCGCATTTCATCTCTGTGAGCGGAGATTTAAAAACACGCAATGGTATTCCATTATTATGAAATGAAGTCGAAACCATCTTGTCTGCTTCACAGATTCTTCTGTTGGTTCGGCAACTTCAACCTGGGGACAAGATCCCCCAAAGAGGTAAACACCATACCTCTAATATTCAACAGTCAGTTCAATCTCGACTTGTTGAAGGACAACAACGTATCTACACCCAAACTTCTCACGTCTTTCTATCACGCTGTGAACCGCCGGGCCCCACTCTCCCCAGTCAAGAGACACCAACAAGAAAAAAAACATGGGCAAGAAAAAGAACAAGAACAACCAAATCGTCGGCGACTTCGCCCGCTACTTCGGCGAAAACACTTTGGAAAACTGGCAGCGTTTGTGCCGGGACATTGGCATCCACAAGGAGCTTCCAAGCATTACTAAATGTCGCGAGGTGCGTTTCGTTTGCCGGTTTCCATTCTCTTCACTTATTCATCCATCTTTATTCCACTAAAACCCAGCTCTAACCAACATCCCCTCCCTGACTCCCTCTCCTCGAGAACCATATCTAACTCTGACTCTAACCTCTATTTCCATTTACATACAGGTCCTTAAATCAGTCCACGTCAACATCTACGATCTTCTCGAAGCCGTCCGGCAGGGAACCACCCCGCAACGCTTTGGAAACCCCGGCCAGCTGGCGCAGTACTCGGTTGCCAACAAAAAGATCTATCCGAGGCACATGGCGGAGAAGGATAAACTGGGACCGGTTAGGGTGTTGTTGATGGGTCTCTTTAGGGGGGGGTGGTAGGGCAGGGCGCATTTGGTTGGTTGCTGAAAGCAGATGGGGAGTTTGTGAAAGAGAGAACATGAGACTATGAGAGGGATGTGGAAAGGATGTAATAGGCCGGATACGATGGGATGGAATCTGATGGATGTATGCCATCGGATGAGGAAGGGCATGTGGGTGATGAATGCATGGAAGAATGTTGCAGAAGACTTTGGTGATTTGCCCAAGCTTTCTTGGAGAGTCCTTGTGTGAACTGAGCGTTGGATAATCAATGTTGGATGCTTTCCACATCTAGCCATCCAACTCACTGGGTTGACTGTTGAAAGGAGTTCTTTCAATTTACCCATCTATGGCCATCCACCGTTCGCTTTTTCCATGAGAAGGGTATTCGTTATTGCTGTCGCCATCAAAAGTTGAAGCCGGCGGATACCAGCTTTTTCTCCGTCCGTCCACTCGTTTGTCACAACTCCCGACAGTCCGTCAATCCCGTTCCCGTTTTTTCTTACAACCCTTACAACGGATATCGTTGCTAACCTTCCGACCAACGGAAAATATCATGCTTAAAAGGCGGAATGTCCGTTTTCTGAGCGTGTGAAAAGAGCAGACCAACGACGACAAGACTTAGCCACATATCCCAGATTCCCAACATCGTAGTCAACGCACTGTTCACATCCTCAAGAACTCCGCCTCTCCATTCTCTTTTCACAACCATGAGACGCAAAGCCTCCCCTCTCGCAGTGGCATGCGAAGTTATGAAAACAGCCACACCCGGAAAACACTTTCGTCTAACCCTGACGTGCCGGAGATGAACCAGCCCAGCCAGCCCAGCCAGTTTACCACGTCAACATCAGTCAACGTGGCACCCGAGCAAAGACCGACCGGCCTCTGTCTCTCTTGTCATCAGATCAAGAGTCTAGTATCCACCCATAATCCCTCCGTCTTCGAGTCATCATCAATCACCATGGGTAAAAAGAAGAGACCCGCTCCTCCCCAAAGATACGACATCGTCGTCCGATGGAAGAACTACTTTGGCGCCGGYGACCTTGAGGATTGGCAGCGTYTGTGTCAAGATCTGGGGTTGGATGGTGACTTCTCCAGCAAGAAAAAATGTCGAAATGTATGTATGCAAAGTTCATTCTCACCTCTCTGCTTCGATCCGGTCTCCTGCCAGTTTTGTGTTGTGGGTTTGGAGTGTAACCATTGTCAATAGCCACCATCGTGAAGGCAGCACATGTGGTCATGGGAAGAGTAGCTTGAGTGAGCAACTCGGAAAAAGCAGTATATAAAATAAAGGATGACACGAAGAGCAGACGTACTGACGCCTCGCCATTAAACAGGCTCTCAAAAGCATCAACGTCAACATCTGGGACTTCCTCGATGCCATCGAGGTGGGAACCATCCCGCAGATGTTTCTCACCAAAAAGGAACTGGTCAAGTACACTTGGAAGACGGGACGGATATTTCCAAGAGATGAAGCGAAGGACATGGGGCCGGTGGCAGCTCTGYTGAAGATCTTGCGTTAGGTTATGGGTTGTGGTGCTTGAGTGGCCGAGATATGTGGACGAATGGAAGCTGAAGGGGTGAAAATGTCTTACTGGGTTGTGTGTCACATAGGTCGTATCTGACTTCTATGTGCTCGAGTTAAACTGAAGCATATGCGCCTTCAGAGAATGGTCCTGTGTGGAACAACTTGGGGATAGGTTTGTGAATCTTTGGTAGTTGATGCATTAGCTCCTTGGTTAGGAGGACCTTGGTGGTAACCGGTGAGAGTCTGGATGCTCACGGAAGAGTTCCGCGTAGTCTTCCGCACACGACGTAGCAACAGGTCATCTGTTCAGTGAGGCCTCAGCTTCAGGCCACCCTTTGCGCCCCAAAGTAGTGCTGGAGCTGCAGGCGACTTAAACCTGTTGGCCATGATTAATACAAGTCCAAGGGAGTGGTGTTGGTGGCATGGCCTATTCTACCACAGGAGGTCAGTGCTCATATTTACTCAAGCAGGTAAAGAAGAGTAAAGGAGAGAGACATGACATACTCACCTTGTCAAGAACCCCTATCAAGCCTCAACCTGCCTCTAGGCAACCTCCCTTCCTCAGAAACCACTCGCCCATAATCTGTGACGCGTAATCACCAGCTCGGCCTGAGACAATCAGTACCACCAAGCAAAGCAAAGCAGTGTGAAAAGTCAAAATGAAACCTCACCAACCCTCTCTCCTCCGTCACACTCAACACTCACACTGTCCCTCACCTTCACGGCCCTAGCCGCCCTCATCACATCCCCCCCAAAGACGTACCATTCCATCCCACCACCATCCCGAAAACCGACATCCACTTTCCCAGTCTCGATCTCCAACAATCCCATCCTTATCGTGATAAGAAATCTTTAAACAGAAGTCTGATGATTCTCGGAAACTGCCTATAATGTGTCTCAGATTCAACCCACTGCTGCCCAACACCCACCGATTATCTCAACGTCCGTCGATCGCACAAGGACCTCGCTCGGTAGGTCTTTCTCTAGCGCCAACAGACCAAACTCGTCCAAAATTTAACGAGAGGCCTCGCTTTTCCCTTCCTGATTCATGTAGAGTTAGACGAACGAACTCTGGCTTCGCTCAAACCCAACCCACTTGCCGAACGGACAATAGCGTCGCCGAGATTCATCCATGTTCGTCCGTCCGTCCATCCAAGACATCTCTTCCCCCGTACTTAACTTCCATCCTTGCTTAGTCTGAGGTCTAGGCGGCTCCATGAGGTTATGATGCGGTGATGCGATTTGTTAGTGCGCAATTCATACAATACCCTTGACCCCGTCTGGTCTGTAGCTTGCGCGTGGCATCCGTCTCCAACACATACGGTGCGGGTTGAGATATGGTAGTATCCCGCTGAGTTTCTTTATAGCCACACCCCTTGAGCGAGGGGGCTTATCTGTGTCCCATATAAACCTTACCTACTAGAGCCAAAGCTCTGGCAGGAACTGGAGTTGCATTATCCCATATTGTGGAAAACCTGCCATTAATAATCGATGTCGTCTCTCGGACCGAGAGGCAGAGGCAAACTTTCGGCAGTTTGAGACCGTATAAAAAGCGTATATCCGTCCCGGCTCGCCTGACTTATGAAGGTCACGGCCCGTTAATGCAGATATCTTCTCCTTTCTCACAGTGTTTGCCAGAGGAGAAAAGCGAGTGAGTATCTGGCGAGCACTCTTCTTCCAGTTCTTGTGGCACTCAGTCGGGGCCGGTTCRACAGCGCAACGCACCCGGCTTCCTGGTATACGGAATCAGGGATCAACAGACCCTCAGCTCCATGATTAGATCCAGGGGTTTTGTGATGTTATGAGGGATGTCCCGGCTTCACGGTCAACGCCATAACCACGATGACGATCTTCCCGAAATTTCCCCTTCCTGTTCAGGTCATACATCCGTTCAGCTCTTACTAACGGTCTGGTCACATGCAATAAGAGTTAGAATTGCGTCCATGATCCTGGAAAGCGAAACGGGTAACACAGCTCTGCGGCCCGGAGCGTGGACATGGCATCGATGTTCTGTCTCATCGTACCAGGGAACTGGGTTCGCCCGTGCGTGCGATCGGGCGACTGTGCGATTCGTCAAGGTTGGGAGATTGGCTCTTGATCCTTCACGGATGAATTACCGGTAGATGACGATGGGCGTAGGGGGTGAGTAAATCGGATATCTCAACCGGGCTGAGAGGTCAACACGGTTGAGGGGGCAGGTGCGTAGGTACCTGACTCGGACCATTGATACCCCGTAAAGGATAAAGAATCCAATTTGGATGGATCTCGGCAAGTATCAACTCTTGCTTTTCCCATCAGGATTTCTCCATCCGCCCATGCTACTTCCAAATGTCGGTATCGGGGTTCGTAGTTCCTTCTGGAGTTGCCAAGTCCCTCGGTTTCTCCATGATTTTGAGCGACATTATTTTCGAGAAACACCGGTTTAGATCTCGAGTTCGTATTCGTATCCGACAATAACACTGTATCATAGCATCCGAATGAAGGGAAAGAAGAAAGCTGCCAAGTTGAACACAGACAACCTTGAAACCTTGATGCAACAACGTTGTTGACACTGTCTAACTTCGACCAATGTCAAAAGTTCGGTCAAGAAGACCCTCCGCACCTGACTCCTAAGCTTCAGAGGCCGGATGTCACCTTGGCTACCAGCCTATAACTTGGCAACCCCTGCTAACGCAAAGCTAACGACCTGCAACTGCGTAACGTTGAGAAGAGATCGCCGAACTAAACAAATACCGAAGTTGTAAAGAAGATAGGGGTCGGGTCAATCAACCTCAAGGAATAGCCTGTGACCGGTGTGGCGGATTCAATGCTCCGGACTCTGTCGTAGCGTTTGGGGCATCAGCCATCCATTCATCAATTCGATGCACCGTTCATCCGAACCCTCCACTCATCGAAGCCCCAATGGTCAACGTTTGCCGCGTTACCATCCTCCTGGGCAACTTTGGAAGCTTGAGTGTGCAGATGAGGATGCCATTTGGCATGTAACTTGTTTTGCTCAGAAGAATCAGAACACAATGRCGAGATGGCTTCGAAAAGAAAAGTCAAATGAAACTTGAAGAAGGGGATCTCGCCAAGACCGAGTTTAGGACGTCCTCAAAGCACTGTTATGCAAGGCAAGTTGCCCACTGTACAGTGTTGATAGTGTAGTGTCCCGAACGTTACGCCCTGAACAGCTGCAACGGAAGACCGAAGAAGCAGTTACCCGGGAGTTGTCGACGCCGGGCTCTTGGCTACCCTTAATTTGGGCGGATAGAGCACCCGTTAAGGGTCTCTATCAAGGTTACCGTATTGTTGCGCCCCGTTTCGCAGGTATATCTATGATGTCTCAGTTCAGCATGTATGTAGCGTCATGCTGTTGCCCTTACCGTTACTACCCCACGAGACGGCTTGTCGGTGTGCAGACAAGCCCTTGAGTAGGACGGTAGTTACTGACAAGAAGTTTGTTTGCCAGAAAACCACGATCTTGGCGATCGTACGAGCAAAGGCTACGTTAGCGAGCAGACAACGATAGAAGACTGAAATATGCATGCATATAGCGGCTGAAGGTTAACGCAGAAGAGGCTCATACTTAGCTGAGCGGGATAGAGGGGTAGTTTTAATGGGTCAACACACCTAGGGCACTAGGTAGCGCTAGGCTAGTACCGTCCTAGGTAGGCTCGTAGGCTGAGGGAAGCTGGCGAGCAAAGTGAGACCTCTTCATGGCTTGTCACTGACGAGATAGGATATCCTCACTGTACTGCTCGGTTCTATTTTCCTTTCCAGGCTGATATCACTCGGTTGAGGTCCGGATCAGAGACACCCTCCTAGCGGTGCCTTTGGATACACACCAGGGACATGGGTTGCGATCAGAAGATGTGGACCGATGTGCCCTCCGACAGCACTTGGCGGGAGGTGATTGGGAGACAAGGCGGTAAAGGAGGGGATGGTATTTCGACGTCTTCACTATCGATTTTCGTCGAGAAGCCGGTGTAAATTGATGCCTGCTTATATTGTTAGCACCGTTACACAATTTCTGAAGCCGGCTTATCACCTGTTGTGGCACAGATACTGACAAGGCTCTTGTCCTCGAAGCCAGACACCGCGTTCATCACGTTGAGCCCTCTCAGCCCGATATTGCTAGAGGTTCTTTCTTTTACATATCAAACATCCGGGTCGCGCTCACCAAGAGGAGATATCATCCCATCCTGGGTGTGACAAGATATATCTGCTTTGTCGACTTTGGCATTTATCTTCCCAGCCGCTCGTGCACAGCAATCCGTCGCAACCGGCATCATGAGCTGGACAACCGAGGGCAACGCACAGCCGATTTCGTGCTTGGAGTGCCGTCGTCGGAAGCAGAAGGTAAGTTCTGAGACGCTTTTGGTGTTGAACACCTCCAGCCTCTACCTGGTCTTCAAGACTTAACGATCAAGCCTGTCTAACCTTGGAGTTAGTGTAATCGTCAGTTTCCATGCAACCATTGCTCGAAGAGAGGAGTCGCCCATCTTTGCAGATTCGTTCCGAAGAAAGCCAACAAAAGTGACACAGCCTCCGACGAGGGCTCATCAGGGTAAGCCACACCATAGCCACCCAACTTAGAGGCAATGGGAACTTCCTTCTGACAGTGGCATTCTCTTCAGCGTGTCAAAGAAACGGGCTCTAGAATCTCCCGGAGAAGAGTCTTATTTCGACGAGAACGGCTACCAAGATGGTGAAAATGACGAGGCCGACGAGGTCGATGCTCTCAATGCCCTCGGCTATATGCCACACACACACCACGTGTTGCTTGGTAAGACAAACAAGGTTACGGCTGATGCGGACGATGAGCCTGTCCAGTCAAAGGAACTGCAAACTGCCATCGTGTCAATGCCTGCCAAGCCATATATAGGTATGCCACTCACCCTTCGATATTTCCGTTGCGCGCGAGACTGTGCCTGACCTCCAGCAGATTGCCTGGTGGACAACTGGCTCAATGGTGCAAACCATCACTATTACGCTTTGTATCGACCTCAGTTTAGGACCCAGTATGATGGATGGTGGGCGACACCCGCGAACAAGCGTACACCAGAGTTGACCAGTCTGATCCTGCGGGTTTGTGCCTGCTCGGCCTTGTACATTCTGAATGACGGCGTCAAGGACAGACTAGAGCGTGAGCTTGGGACTGATGCGTTGACACTCGCCACCAGCTTGCACACAACAGCGGAGAAGCTCAGTAAAACCATACCTTCTGGGAAAGGGGGACTAGCTCATGTGCAGCAGCTCTTCCTGACCGCTTTCTGGTACAAGTCGGCCGAGAAATGGACCGAAGCGTGGCATGCCCTAGGAACTGCCATTCATGCAGCATATGAGATAGGACTTCATCAGGATTCTTTATCTGATGGCATGTCGGAGTTTGACCGCGAGATGAGAAGACGTCTTTGGGGCATCCTGTATATGTGGGACTTGTAAGTGAACCCTCCTGCCCCAGCCAACAATGAATGCGCTAACAGACTGGCAGTGCCTTGGGTTCGATGCTTTCTCGGCCGTTGCTCGTAAACCACGCCGACTGCACATTCGTAGAGCCAACGTTAGCTCTCGACAAAGACCCCGAGAACCCAGATAAACCGTCTCCGTTTCTGCACATGAATCTCCACAGCTCCCTGTGCTTGAAAATGGCCACAGAACTCAAGCCCGTGTCGTCTGACAACTCCATCCCGATCGAAGTGAGTAAGGCCTTGGTGAGTAAGGCCTTGAGAGACGTTGTACAGAAGTGGCTGGACGAACTGCCCGCTGCATATGCTCTCAAAAACCCGGACACTCAATGGGACGCGGAGAATGACTGGATCATATTCCAACGTCGCTATCTTCACCTCATCGGCCACATGTGCTTGTTCGATCCTCTCAAGCAATTCGTGACTCGAAATTCTGCAGAGCCAATGTCTAACTTGGAGCTGGAACTTCGTGAGTCGGGTGTGTTAGCCGCATTGGGCCTCATGGAAGTATCTCGGACGTTCTTCGATCATCTGGCGTCTGCCGGCGCAAAATTCCACTATGCCGTCTTTTGCATCTTTGACACCACCACTGTCCTGTGTTCTGGGCTGGTCCACGACGAAGCTCGGAATTTGCCGCACCGAGAAACTGTCCTCGAATCCATCAAGCGCGGGTTGAGCATGCTGCATGAGTGTACCGGCGACTCAAAGACGGCATTGAGCTTGTGCCGAATTCTGGAAAAGATGGTTGCGAATTTGCCACTCAGCTATCGGGAGAAGGGTCTGATGGGGTCCACGAAGCGAGTGAAGTCCAAGAGCATATCTCCGAGTGTTTCTTTGGCTGCTGGTGGGCTCGAAGTCGCGAGCACTGCTCGGCAGGGCAGAAGTATCGATTCGGCCATCCACTTGGTTGAAGAACCCCATCAAAGCAATGTTTCCGGCGAAGCTTCAGCCGTCACCGACAACAACTCAGCTGCACCCGAGGCAGCAGTGGGAGATGATGCTGGGCCAAATCATGCTGAGCTCCTCCAGGTGTGCGGCCCGCCGCCGCCGCCGCCAGTAGAAGCAGCAACAGCGTCATGGCAGACCACCGTGGATCAGTTTGGCAACTTCCAGCCAGCTATGTATGAGATGGGTCAAATCAACGATCCAGGCCAATACGGGCAGCTTGACTGGCAGCTCCAACAGGATCACTTGAACAACAATCTGGACCTGTTCAACGGGGTGCAACTGCTCCCACTCGACGGAGGGGTTCCAACCGTGCTAGAGCACTGGGACTGGGAGGGCCTCCACGTTGGAAATCCTAGGCTGTGGGACAGTCCTTCTCCGTTGGCTTCGCCTTGAGCTCCGGTGACAGATGCACATGGCGATGCATGGGCGCTGGTCCTCCTGTGCCTGGGGTGTTAGGTCCTAGTCCAGCCAATGGATATGAAGAGAAAGGGAACGGGTTGCTGTTTACAAAATGTGAGCGAGGTTCTGTTCTGGCTCAGAAGAGGAGGAACCTTGCACCGAAGAGTCGTTAAAGGAGCATCGATCGGGGTTTTGCTTTGGGTAGAGGCCGCATTAGTACAGGCAAGGACGGTAAATGGTTAGATCAGATTCGTAGTTGGTGATTGTGCCTGTTGATATGTGGGACATTAAGGATGGAGGAGTGTTGCAAATAGTACAATCAAAGATTTTGGCAAAGGATGGCTCCAACAGTTGAAGAGGTGAAATGAGGCCGGGTGTCCAGGAGATCAACCGGAGGGCAATTGCTTTGGGTTCCAGTTTCTGCGGTCAGACCGGGAAAACCTTGGAGCTTGCATTGTGCCTTCTTCTGTAAATTCGGGGCAGGTCCATGTGGGCTGACGGGGCCCGAAGTGCTCGGGCCCGAAGACTTTCGGACAGCGCCCCATTCGTTTCCCGAGTGAAGATGTGGGCCGACAGCACAGAATGAAACACCGACTTTTGGTACGACCTGAACTGCGATGAGTGCCTGTCCGTGAAATGTCGGAACATCGAAGAATTTGTAGTTATTAACTGGCTTGAATGTTATTCATCCGAATTCGCATATGATTCACTCTATCGTCGAGCGAAATCATTCGTGGCGGTTGTCCCAAGGGTTGTGGCAGTACAGGGCATGTCAGGGTCCTTCGTGGCATTTTAGTGGTGTTCTGTTGGTGTTGAGGGTTGCGTCCTTCTGCAAGGGCCTCACAGGCCGATTGCATGTCCGGGCGATGAAAATCTTCAATAATCGAAAATATCCTCGCGTTCTTGAGGAATTTGTGTTCAACCAAACGAATTCTCCGAATGGCCTCAAAAGTTTACGTCAAAGTTGATTCAAGCAACCTACCTCTAACGCAGCAAAATGCCCGGAATGTTCCATTCCCCCCGCTGAAAGTGGGCCGTGCCCATAGGGGCAGCTCTGCCGTGAATTTCCATTGCGGCCCCTAAATGCTGGAGGTGGAGCACCGTTACAGTGGAAAACATTTGCCCTTCAGTTCAGGGCTCCGATCAGGGCATGCCGGAGACGGCGACATATGCCCGCAGAGTCACACTGGAAGAGGTCTAGAGCTCGCCGGGCTGACCACCTCTGTCCGGTGTCCAACGGCGAATCTGACGGGAATTCTTCGCCACTTCAATTGACCATGCCGGCCCAGTCCTTAAGAGCCATTGCCCGACAACTTAACATCGCCGGTCGACAACCTTTACGCTCACCTTTCAGAACCCCGGTGGTTCTTTCGTCTGTTCGACAGTCCTGTGGTTTCCCGTCAACAACACCCTTCAAGATGAGCCTGTCAGATGTGCCAAATGCCTGGGTTGGCAGCGCCGGCCCGGGTGGCTTCGATCTCCGGAGTAAGTAATCTGAAAGAAACCGAGAGTCAAATGGCCATTGACTAACGTAATGTTAGGTGACACCATGACAACTCCCACAGCGTCTATGCTTGCCGCTATCCAGTCCTGCTCTCTGCTCGACGATGTCACGCAAGAAGATCCCACCACCAGTGACCTTGAGGCCCATTGCGCTGCTTTGTGCGGCAAGGAGGCCGGCCTCCTCGTTCTGTCAGGTACCATGGGCAACCAGCTTGCCATGAGGTCCCTGCTCACCCAACCGCCTCACGGTGTGCTCTGTGATGCCCGCTGCCACATTGTAAAATATGAGGCTGGAGGGTGAGGCCATTTCCGTCTTTCTGTCTTCGTGCTTACAAAGACCAGCCCTAACATAATTTCATAGTGTCTCGTCCCTAACGGGCGCCATGCTCAAGCCCGTCATGCCTAGCAACGGCGTCTACCTTACTCTCGAAGACGTCAAGGCCAACGTTCACCTCGACGACGACGTGCACACTTGCCCGACTCGTGTGATCGAGCTCGAGAACACGCTCAACGGCATGATCATGCCGCTCTCCGAGGTGCGCCGCATCTCCGCCTTTGCCCGCGAGCATGGGATCAAGATGCACTGCGACGGCGCGCGCTTGTGGGAGGCGGTGGCCTCTGGTGCTGGAAGCCTTACCGAGTTTGCTGAGTGCTTTGACACCATCAGCCTATGCTTCTCCAAGAGCCTTGGAGCGCCCATCGGCAGCGTGCTGGTAGGCCCCAAGGACGTGATCAAGCATGCCCGGTGGGTAAGAAAGTCGATTGGCGGTGGACTAAGGCAGTCGGGCGTGGTGGCCGCTGCGGCGAGGGTTGCCGTTGACGAAACGTTCGGCAAGGGCCCCAACGGCGAAGGCGGCAAGTTGAAAGGAGCGCACATTCTGGCTAAAGAGATCGAAAGGATATGGACGGGCTTGGGCGGCAAGTTCCTTCATCCTGTCGACACCAACATGGTGTGGCTCGATTTGAACGATGCGAAGTGCTCGGTGGAGAGGATGAATGAGCTCGGTAAAGAGGCCGGGCTGAAGCTATGGGCACCTCGGTTGGTCATCAGCTACCAGGCGTATGACAACCGTGATTTTGTTCTACCCAAGCTGGAGAGCATCTTCAAGACGATCATGCAGGAGAAGACGACAAAGGCGGGAGAAGATTTCCAAAAGGCTGAGGGAGAGACGTCGCAATATCGGAGCAAATAGAGTATGTAATTGCGATACCTCTAGAATTTACCTAATCCAAGAGTCTAAGCCTCACCGTGAACCGCCGGCCCGCTCTCTACATCCATAAAAGCGCCGAGAAAAACGCATGGAGGTTGGGCTTGAAGGCCGAACCGCCGATGAGCGAATGAGGAGAAGACTCGGGCGCAAGGCACCCTCGGCACCTTCCAAGATCGTGATCTTACGGTGTTTTTGTTGATGAATCGGTTGCTTGGCGCATGGTTCGCCAACAGGAACCTGTTGATACCAAGCACATAGTCGCAAAGGTTGCTTCTTGTGTGGCTGACATCTCTTCAGTTGTTTCTTCAGATTTCCACATGTCTCTGTTGTTGCGACTTGAATTGGTTGATATCTCGTCTTTCTTTTTACAGACAAGCGCATGGCATTTTAGATGCGCCGAGGATATGTGAATACTGGATGGCTCAATGAGATGGCTGGATGATGGGAAGGCGAGCGCACCGGTTGGCTACTAGTACTGTTGAATCTGATGTTGATCAAAAAAAAGGCGGGTGTTCCTGTCCTGGTGTGATGTTGCGACTTGCGACTGGCGAACTTCAAAAGTCGACACCGAACGCTGTTCTCTTTCTCCGCACTGGGACTTTCCCGTCTTTCCACCGATAGGACGGGATGGACAGGGGGCTTCGACCCCGTATTTGCTTCCCGCGATGGAGATGACCCCACTGTTACCCTCCAAAGACCCACTATAACCAGCTTGACGTCACCGAGAAGGAGCGAATGACAGCGCCGAGAGTTTGCGGTCAATGAAATGCCGGAGGCAGGGTCAGCCAAAGTTGTTGGAGTCGGCACTCTCCCGCACGCCCCGGATGCGGGGGAGAATGTGGACTTTGATCGAAGACTCTTCGACTTTGTTTACCTACATTCCAACTGCCGATGGACATAGCGCGGTGAGAATTGGTGTTCAATTCATTGCTCTTTGTATTTCTCCCCTCGCAAGTTATGCGCCGAGCCAATTCCGAAGACGCGACAAGAACTCTGCTGAGTTATCACTTTCTCCGCGTATTCGGATGACACCAACGTACATACTCGGGTACAGATGGCCGAATGTTGGGTCCTGAACTTTGTGTCTGTAGGTGTGACAGGCTCTGCAAGAAAGACGACATGGAAATATTGTTTACTTAACCTACCGTAATGTTGAACCGACATGATTGATTGGCTTGTCATCTACAGCGGGAAGCTTTCTATGTTGCATGACATGAGATGCTTTAGTTAAAGTGCTTGCTTCTACAATCGTATGTAAGGAATTGGGGAAACATGGCTCACTCGGGTTGCTGGATTCAGCAGATGAGACACAAAAAGTTTACATTCCTCACGTTCCCCAGAAATGCCTCGTGCTGACCTGTCCCACTTAGGATGGACCTGGACACAAAGAAAACAATGGAACCTGGAGAAATGCGGAGAGGATCAGCGTCACTTTTTCTCTCGACAAGCTGGGGTGCAGGGAAGCAGGGGAGCAAGCATGACCTCGCCATGCTCGCCTACCTCAACGCACGTCGATTCTGTTTCCTAGAAGCAGGGCTGCATGCAGGTTTCCGTTGCATTTATAAGTTGGGCAGATTTCCGCAAAGGGAACGTAGCCTGCTTGCCGCTGACGACGGGATGGTCTGAAGCGAGCCTTCTCAAAGTTGAGTGCTCATCGCCGGGTGAAAATACTACCGGATTTGATGTTACATATAAAAGTACTGGGGCTAAGTGGAAAGTTTACCGGGTTGGCAGGCACTCCCCACATCATCACCACGCTTGTCATCGGTACTTCTTTCCCGTCCTGATTTTCTCACCGAACTTGTGGAGTTGCAGAAATTGGTAGCATTGGACCTGACTGGTTGGGAATCTGGACCAGCTTTTTGTTGTCTTGCCGTGTGTCGGTATAATAAACCTGCTATTCCTCTCCCTTCTCCCCAAAAAAAACACTTTTTCGAAATTCTTACCGCTAGTTTTGGACTATGAGGTAGTGAGGCCATCGACATCTTCCCGACTTCACACCAACAACAAGCATGGTATCACGACTCCTTGGGGCAGCTGTGCCCCTGGCTGCTGCCATTCTGCCTGGAGCCCGAGCGCTGTACGTCAATGGCTCTGTAACGGCTCCATGTGACTCGCCAATCTATTGCTATGGCGAGCTTCTTCACCAAGTCGAGCTTGCTCGTCCATTCTCGGATTCAAAGACCTTTGTTGACATGTAAGTGACTAGCCAACATCTTCTGGTAATATGAGCACGTTATTAACCCAACTTCCTTGTAGGCCCACCATCAAACCCGTCGATGAGGTCCTTGAAGCTTTCAGCAAGCTTACCCTCCCATTGAGCAACAACTCGGAGCTCCACGAATTCCTCAACACCTACTTCGGACCCGCTGGTGGCGAGCTTGAAGCGGTACCAACCGACCAGCTCCATGTATCGCCGACATTTCTTGACAATGTCAGTGACGATGTGATCAAGCAATTTGTCGATTCGGTCATCAACATCTGGCCAGACCTCACCAGGAAATACGTTGGCGCGGGCGAAACATGCACGGGATGCGCTAACAGCTTCATCCCCGTCAACCGTACCTTCGTCGTAGCTGGTGGCCGCTTCCGTGAGCCCTACTACTGGGACTCGTTCTGGATTCTTGAAGGTCTTCTCCGCACGGGAGGTGCCTTCACCGAGATCTCAAAGAACACCATTGAGAACTTCCTGGATTTGGTGGAACAGATCGGATTTGTTCCCAATGGTGCAAGGCTCTACTACCTCGACCGGTCGCAGCCTCCGCTTCTGACCCAGATGGTCAGGATCTACGTTGAATACACCAACGACACAAGCATTCTTGAAAGAGCGGTGCCGATTCTGAAGAAGGAATGGGAGTGGTGGATCACCAACCGCACTGTCGAAGTCACTGCGGATGGAAAGACATACTCTCTCCAGAGGTTAGTTGAATCAGCGGAAGAACGATCTGGTATGGCCTGAGCATGTCTGGCTAACACCTTTTCTTGCAGATACCACGTCGACAACAACCAACCCCGTCCCGAGTCCTACCGCGAGGACTATATTTCCGCCAACAACAAATCTTACTATGCTACCTCTGGTATCATCTACCCAGAGAAGACTCCTCTTAACGATACTCAGAAGGCACGGCTCTACGCAAACCTCGCCAGTGGCGCTGAGTCAGGATGGGACTACAGTGCTAGATGGCTGAAGAACCCTAACGACGCAGCCCGGGACGTGTACTTCCCTCTCCGCTCGCTCAACGTCCTCGACACTGTTCCTGTCGATCTCAACTCCATTCTTTACCAGAATGAGGTCACCATCGGCAAGTTCCTCGCTCAGCAGGGCAACAAGGGCGAGGCCGACGAGTGGGCCAAGAAAGCCGAACAGCGCAGCGAAGCCATGTACAAGCTCATGTGGAACTCGACCCTGTGGAGTTACTTTGATTATAACTTAACATCGTCCTCCCAGAATATTTATGTGCCCGCCGACCCCAAGGTCTTCTCCTTCGAACAACCCAACGGCACCCCCGAAGGCTACCAGGTTCTCTTTTCTATCAACCAGATGTTCCCCTTCTGGACTGGTGCCGCCCCAGACCAGCTCAAGGCCAACCCATTGGCTGTCAAGCTTGCCTTTGACCGGGTCAAGAACTTCCTCGACAACAAGGCAGGCGGCATCCCTGCCACCAACTTCGTCACCGGTCAACAGTGGGACGAGCCCAACGTCTGGCCACCCCTCATGCACGTCCTCATGGACGGTCTCCTCAACACTCCGGCCACCTTTGGTGAGGATGACCCGGCCTACCAGGAGACACAGAACCTGGCCCTCCGTCTTGCCCAGCGCTACGTCGACTCAACCTTCTGCACCTGGTACGCCACCGGTGGATCCACGTCGGAGACGCCCAAGCTGCAGGGCCTCGGGTCCGACGCCAAGGGCATCATGTTCGAGAAGTACTCTGACAACTCGACCAACGTTGCTGGTGGCGGAGGCGAGTACGAGGTCGTGGAAGGCTTCGGCTGGACCAATGGCGTGCTGATCTGGGCGGCGGACAAGTTTGGTGACAAGCTCAAGAGGCCAGATTGCGGTGACATTACCCCCGCTCATGTGGGCAAGAGGGCCGACACCACCGTGGAGAAGAGAGCGGTTGAGTTGGATGCGTTTGATGCCAAGTTCACGAAGAAGTTCGCTAGGAAGGGGAAGCTTGAGAAGCTGAAGGCCAAGTTCAAGAGGCGTGCGGCGATCTAAGTGATGTTGTTTCGGGTTGAGGAGAAGCATGATGTTTATGATTTGCTTTAATTGACGTTGTTCCTGTTTCTTTCACCTTAAATGCGGGATTCGGAGTCTCACCTTGCGAACCCCTTGTGTGTTTGAGGGGTGGATACAACGAGTATCTATGATTTTGTGTTTGCTGGCGCTTGTAGCACGAGATACCATGTATTGATAACAACGTCGAGTCAATATGATTCCACACACGTACTGATGAGAGTCTCTTACCTTTGTCTGCGTGTGTTCCATGAATGTCTGGTGTCGAGTGAGATGACTTGCCGGGACGTCGTACTTGCTTGCCGTAGTCCAGTAAATCGAACCACAATCAGATCAACTTGTGGCCGTACATCACATATGTCTAGCACATGGATGACAGTTTAAAGAAAAGTATTTGAATGAGTAGTGCTAACCTCAAGCTACTTATCTGTGGACGATCGCAACTCTGGAATCTTATGGATTTCAACCACCAACAAAGGGTATAAAAAGAAAAAAAGAAGAAGAAAAAAAAACCTCCTAACTGCATGTCTACGCTATATGCGCACCAGACTATCCCACTCTCTTCCGCTATATTTTCGCTCAAACTACGGCACGCTTGACATAGATGCGATCCATGATCGGGTCTTCGAGAGCCTCCCTTTCCGCTGTGTATGGGCTCTCCCGCTATTCTCAGCGCTTCACAGTAGAGTTGTTCTTCCTCGGGGCCTGGGCCTTGGATTCGCATCCCTCCGACTTTTGGGTTGGCTTGGGCTCTCCGCTTCTATATCGTTGTCCGCAACAGAGTACCGAGATGACCCCTTCATCACCCTCCATGCGGAACCTTTTCTCGGTCCAGAACTGTCCGAGATGGTACTATCAGACTGAGGCGATACCGCAAGCTTGCGCCGTTTCGGATGCGGCGGCACTGGCGAGTCGTCCTGCTCTGGTGATTCAGCCTCCTCATGTTGTCGTTTCCCTGGCTGTCCAGAGGAATTTCGTTTAGGTGTTCCCTGCTCCATTCTTTGTTTACACCGGTTGATGTATTCGCGATACCGCGCTGACAGTGACGCACGGAATCGAGTAGCCAGATCGGGATCCAACAGCAACTTCCATACGTCCACAGAACTCCTCTGGTTCTGGGTGTCGATAGATTTGAGCACTTCTCGCCATATTGCCCGAAACTCCGAGAGAACATCGTCTCCATACCGGTCTAGCGCAGTTTGCTGTTCCCATTTCCCAAAACCGTCTGGGTAGATGAGGGGCTCTGGTGCCTGTATGAATTCCTGAGTATGGTCTCGGCTCCCATTCAAGAGGTTGCTCTTAGTGCCATCTCCTCCGATCTTCTTTCCACCATCCATTTCCTGGTCTGGTAGCTTCTTCGTTGTTTCCAGATTCTGTAACGGCTGTACTGCATAATCGGGACGTGACTTTTCAGGGCCAGCCTTCGAAGCACGCGCATCAAAGCCAGTATTCATAATCACCGTTTCTTTGTCAGCACCAGCGGACAGTGCCCGGCTGCCATGACGACTGTCAGGTTCAGTACTAGTCCTGATCGCCTCTTGTAACACCAGATCCTCCTTCTTAGCGGTGGCTCGGGTTTTCCTGGGTTCAAAAAATGGAGTGACCGTCTTCTTCTCTCCAGATGGTTGATCATGTGCTTTTGGTTCTTTCTGAGCTTGGGGCTGTGTCCATGTGCTACGKCCCCTGTTCGTGATTCCCCCTCTCTGGTGGATCCTTGGCCTACCACGGCCACGTTTGGGGGGTCGACCGACGCGGTTAGCGCTGGTAGCGGGACGATTTTCGCTCCAATCCGGATCAGCATCAACGTTATCATTGTCGACATGGGCAACAACGTTTTCGTATATGCCATGTGTGACAGAGTTGTCATTGTCATCCTGGGCAACATCTTGCTCCTCCATCTGACGGTCCTCACCACTTCCACCCTTCTAAGGCTCGAGGTGTGACCACTCGGGAATTGCCTTGATTTGCTGCCACATGTACTTCTCGAGCTTGTTGGCGCATTTTGCGTATGGGGTGTTCTCGTTATTGTACTTTCGGCAGTTGTCGAATATGAGCTTGGCGTCCTTGATGAAATCCTCGGGTGTGTTGTATTGATCTTTCTCAAGCTTGTCCTCCATGGTACTCAAGTCCATAGGCTCTTTGATGACATCGTAGTAGTCGTGTACCTCGTCTTTGTTGACGGGTACCAGGAAGGGCCAACTACTGGCATGATTCTGCAAATCATTGAGAAGGTGCAGCAACTGGTTGTAGTTGGGCCCGTGGCGTGGCTGGCGGGCGAGCTCGTCCATATCTGGACTCCATCCTGAAGCGCGGATGGCTTCGACTGAGAGAGGGTCGATGGGTGTTACGCCGTTTTTCCACTGCTTGGGGGGCTGGTGGACAATGTGGGATTTGCTGTAGGCACGGATCTTGGCCTGAACACACTCCTTCTGCTTGAGGAGCATGCGGCCCATTTCGAGGTAGCGTACTCGCGGAAGCATGCTGCACTGCATTATAGTGCCGCCTTCATAATCCTTGATGTAGCCCATCCATACTGACTTGTCGAGTGTGATTTCCTTTGTGAAGCCTTGTTTCTTGAAGTAGCCAATGGCATAGTTGTCGGCATATGTGAGGAAGTGCATGACGTCGGAGGTGGCCTTGACATAGTCCTTCAAATGCGACATGAGATGCGCACCATAGCCCTTGACCTGCTGGTCGGAAGAAATGGCGCAAAAGACGATTTCGGCGAACTGGCGGCCCTTGAATGGTCGGTATGTAATGCCACCCACAACCTCGAGTGGCTTCTTGACGATGGCAATCGACAAATGGGTCCGGTCGTAAACAAGGCGGGCGATGTAGTCCTTGGGCATCTTGGGTAATTGTTTCTGGAAGATGCACTTGAGGCCGGTAAGAATGATCAGGCTTTCGCGTTCGCCATCGTTGTTGACCACACGGAACTCGATCTCGCCGTTGCGCTCCTCGATAACGGCGGCCTTCTCTGGGAAGGGAATGGCGGGGATTTTCGGCTTCTTCGTGTCCTCAGTCTCCTCAGTCGAGTCGCTATGCTTAATTCGCTTCGCCGATGAGGGAGAGGTAGGCCCCTCGGTAGCCTTTCGCTTGGTGTCTATTGTCATTTCACACGATGTCAGTGGTGTCCGCGGCGGGAGACTTGGACGAGGGATTGAGGGGCAATGTGGCGTGGAGGGAAGAGGGGTGAAGGGAGACTGACTTTCTTCCTTCATTTTGATGTTGTACGGCAGGGCCGGGACCGAATTAGCGGGCATATCCGCCTCGGCTGAGGACCGATCGATGCTTGGATGTGTTCGCGATTGATGAATCGATGATTGACGATGGTTGATTGATGGAACTGACATCCGTTGTCGTAGTGTGACCGCGTCGGGAGACGTGTGGTGGAGCGGTGGTTGCGGAGCGGGAGCAGGAGGAAGTGGATCATTCCGTCAAGGTGGAAACAGCAGGGCTGACTAACAGGGGTTAAGATTCGCGGGCGGGACCAAGCTTGGTCGGCGCTAAACCCTTTTCGGCTCCGAACACGTTCACCTCACTGCAGCGTCTGGTGTCGTCCCTCTGCTGTCCACTGTCAGGTCCCGATCTGTGCTGGAGCTTCAGTTGATCTGGGAAGCTGTCTCGAACTCCTGTCCAAATCTTGATCCATTGCACCACCATTTCCTGTCCTCTTGATATCTGTGTGCCTTGGATGTCCAGATCTTGAGCTTCAGCTTGAATTGTACAATCTTCTTCCACCCTAAGCAATTGCTTCCCTGACTAAATGGATTCACCACTGCTCGAGGTCTGGCACGCCGCGTCTGGCAGCCCATTTCTCCCCACTGTTGGCAAAGACACCCAGTTCTTCGTTGCTTTCATCCTCCTCCTCATCGGCTTCACCTTGACTGGCGCTTTTACTCTCAGTATGTGGTTTATTTCAGCCTGAACATCTCCCAATTTGACCTTCTGCTGACCAGAAACCACTTCCTAGACCGGTCCATCGTCAACCTGCCTCTCCTGGGCATCCCAGCTTCTTTGGCCTTTGCGTACGTTCCCGATGTGCTTCGACGGTTTCCACTCGACCATCCGTTTTCCAACCCAGCCATTTTTTCATCCTGACCTTCAACGCTGACCACTACTGGGCGCAGATTCGGCGTTGTTTACATGTTCTGCGCGGTCGGAGTTTACGTTTAATACTGAGATACCCTGGAGATCAAAAAAAGAAGAAGATAGCAGTCTCCTCGCGCTACGGACCCCGCGAGATTCTGTACAATACATAGAGTCATATACCAAAAAGCAAGCCGATTTCTGAATATCACACGCATCATACGCCATCTTTCCTTTCACGCTTATTATACTTGGATCTTCGAGGTCACATTATCCAGCAACATGTCACAACCAACTCAAGACGCCGGCCCTCCCTTGTTCAGGGCAGTCGCCAGCTCCACGCGCCCGCTCTACCAGCTCCTCAAAGCGATCGGCTTCACCAACAAAATCCACGTCGAAATCACCCCCGAGGGCCTCAGATTCGGCGCCGACCATGCCCGCGTCATGCAAGGCGCCGCCCACTGGAACAAGAACCTCTTCGTCAGCTACACCACCAACCTCCCGCCAGCCGCGGGCAACGACGATGACGACAACGATCCCGAGCCCGTCTCCTTCCAAATCTCCCTCCCCGCCTTCCTCGAGACCCTCCAAATCTTCGGCGTCGCCGACGTCGCCGCCCGCCAAGCCCGCTCCGACATCGACCCGCTCGTGCGCGGCAACCCACGCCTGAACCACCAACAACGCGGCGGTAATGGTTCAGACGCCTTCAGCCACCAAACACTCCACGGCGGCGGATCCGTCTCCTCCTTCTCCAACGGCACCTGCATCCTCAGCTACCCCTCCGACGGCGGCCCGTTCAGCATCATCCTCGAAGAAGCCGGCGTCAAGACGACCTGCAACTTAACCACCTACCTCCCCGAGATGCCGGAGGACATCCCCTTTGACGTCGACGACCTCTCCTTCAAGGTGATCATGCAGGCGCGCTACCTGCTCGACGCGCTGGCGGAGGTGGGCAGCATCAGTCCCGAAAGGCTGACGATCGCGGTCTCGCGCAAGGAGCCCTACTTGAGGTTCAGGACGTCCGGAAGCCACAGTGGTGCGGGAGCACCCGGGGTGGAGAGCACGGTGGATTTTAAGCGCGGAAGGGATCTGTTGGAGACGTTCTCGGTCAGGGCGGTGGATCGGGCTAAGGGCGAGAGGAGGTGGAGCCAGACGTTCAAGTTTGACACGATCAAGGCGGCGATGGAGGCGATGAGGATTGCGAGCAAGGTCAGCTTGAGGGGTGATGGGCAGGGGGTGTTGAGCATGCAGTTTATGGTGGAGGTGGAAGGGGTGAATGGCGCGGGTGGGGGTGTCCCGGGAGGAGGAGCTGGGTTGAGTTTCTTGGACTTTCGGTTTGTGCCTTATGCGACGGATGGGGATGAGGAGAGTGATACTGAAGGGGAGGGTGATGATGTTGATATGGGTGAGGCATGAGGTTTGGAGATAACAAGTGTCTGTCAGTAGTGATGCGTGGTGATAGTAAACTCGAAGTCCACACAGTCTTCATGATTCTTATCAACTCAATTGTCTCAGGATCTGGTAACATTGGTTTATGAGTTGCGCATCGCAAGCAGAACAATGTCCATCATTTGATAGTTTCATCGCCAGGTAAATGTGCACCCACCGTGGCATTATCAATCCGAGCTGTCACTACTCCTATACATATTGCATCACGACATCAAAAGCAGCAAGAACTTTGGTGGTAACAACTATAGCGCAATCTCAACACCGATCACCAGTTCCGAATGCATTATTAAAAATGTAGGAACAAAAAAAAAAGTGTAAAAAAAATGTAGACAATCCAGAAACCCGACTAAGCACGATCTCTATTCTTCCCCCCAGTTCGGTCCCTGTACCTATTCCCTCGAATGATTCGCACCAGTCACGGGTACTCAATCTCGAGAGTCGAAGAATATCGTGCCTTCGAAGTACTATTGACAAGGTCACTTAGATAGACTGTACACCTCGACTTATCATTGGGTCACGGGACAGCAGTCCAAGTCCACACTAGGAGCGGCCAGGGACAGCATCTTACACCACGGTAAGCTCTTCCTGCTGCGCTGGAATGACATTCGTCCTCGCTCAAGTCTAGAACATGGGTGCCGTCCCGCTTACAAATCGGCGAGCGTATACAGAAAATCATTTTGTCAAAGTGCTTTGTCCGGGAGTCGAACGCGGCACGCCTCGAGCCGAGCTGAGTGGTTGCCCACTTGGAAAACTCGGCAGTCGGGTGACTGTTTCTGATTGTCTGTGTGAGGTGGAAGGAAGGCGTGGAGGTGGGGGTTAAATACCGGATGGTAAAGAGGGAGGAAGGAGCGAGGGAGGGCAGGTTGGTGGGTCAGTTAAGGAAGGAGCGAGGGTTGAGATGGGATGGAAGGTGCGGGAGGGCATGAGGCGAATGTTGGTAAGTTTCTATTCACTCGAATGCTTGGGACGGGAGAAGGGAAGGAAGGTCCGAAAGAAACACAACATGGAAACTTTCCATCCGCAGTTGATGCGTGGAAACGCTGTGAGCAACGATGGATGGATATGACTTGGTTGTGATGAAGATGGTTGAGCCCACTCCTTGTCGAACGAAAGTCCGACAATGGCTGTCTTTAAAGGACGAGCACACGCCCGTCGGTCACATTGCCGGTTGGAGGCACTTGCCTGCGGAAACCCTGCTATGCGATGTTATGGAAGGTAATGTAGAAGTCGATGTTCCCTCATCAGCAGCTGCACTTTCATCTCCTGTTCCTGCTCTCAGTATCGATCAGCTTCTGCCTTCAGAATCCGGAGCAAGTGGAATGTGCCCGAATAGGCAACTTCAGGTTGACTTACTTTTGTGGGTTTCTTTGGCAGGTAGTCATCGAATAAGGAGAGAAATTGGGTCCAGCACGACCAAGGACCAACCACTAGACCATTTTCTCCGCATCAAGACATAAGATATATACAAGGCAAAAGAGTTATGGGGGCCAAAGATTTGAGAATGTGCTTGATTCTGGATAAGTCAAAGAAAAAGGCAACCGAAAGGCTGGGGGCCTGGGCTTATATACATAATTTCTCGTAGCCCACCAGACTTCCAATCAGCCGTCCTGGCTTCCTTATCTTTGGGAATAGATTCCTTCCTTCCCTGACAGCCCTTGCCTCCTTCCCCTTTGTGATGGCTTACTTCTATGCCTAGGACATTTCCACCTCACAGCCGGGCGTGCCTTCTATATATCATCAGCTCTGCCTTTCCACATCGTGAGGCAAGTAAGCAGTTGTCCCTGGGATCGGCCGCGCAGGCAGGAACGATGGAGGCCTGTCTTACTCGGTCCTGACAATATGAAAATGATGTACCGCATCTTTAAAGCTTTGTGGCACGAATTATGAAGGGTGCGGAACGACTTGTGCCTTGTGGCATCGCCTCATGGAATTGGCTCATGGGGGTCGTGGGAGTCGTGGCTCAAGTTGAGTCTTCATACTCGTGAATGTTGAGTGCTCTTGACTTGGTAAGGAGAAGGGTCCATCTTTGGTTAACGACAGATAAGGAGAACGGATGTCTCCAATGATGTTCGCATGTTTTTTTTTTTTTGCGACAGTGATACTGGTGTTGATTACTCTACGAGACAGTAGATGCAATGTACAAGTCAACAACACCTTTTGATCGGTGAAAGAGAGATGATTTTCGCTATGATATAGATCAACTACAAAGTGGTATCATAAAAGAGAGTAACAGAAAGATGCGAAAACCTCACAAACCCCAGTAACCAGTAGCCAGAAACACCAACGCCATCAGATCAGTTTGCCCCCAGTGCCCCCCTCTTCCCCCTCGTATTTCCTTTTCCCCTTTCCCTTAACATTCCAACCCCTTCAACAACAATCAACTCCATGCAAACAATATGTCAGCCGATCAATCAATCAATCCCCAACGCAACATGCTCCGCCTCCCACTTCAGAAAATCCCCCAAGTCATGATCCAAATTGAACCCCATCGGGATCACATACTCCTGGCCATTCACGTCTCTTGACACCACCATGTTGAGCGCCGGGCTCTGCGGCAGACTTTTTATACTTTCTTGCGAGTCGACGCGGCGGTGGCGAGGTCCTTGAGACCCTTGCTGCCAAGTGCGGGCGCGGGCCGCGTCGATTGCTTGGGGGATTTTCTTGGCTGTTTGCTTTGTCGGTTGTGCTGCTGGTGGTGCTTGTTGATGTTGTTGGGTTGTTGTTGGGACAATCGACGATGGAATGACCGTTTGTTGCTCGTATTGGAAAGCAAAACCTGGAAGAAAGGGGGATTCGGATCGGATGGTTGGTGATGAGAATAGTGAGGAAGAAGTTAGCGCAAGGGAGGATTGTTGTTGGATTTGATGTTGTGGCGTCCCGGGTCTTTGAGTTTGTGGTGGTTGGAGCCGGGATGTTAGAGTCTTTGTTGGTGTTGACGTTCGCAGCGTTGGTGATTGATTGCGGTTGATTGATGTTGGAACCGGGGTGTTGTTGGTGTTGGTGTTGGTGTTGTTGTTGTTGTTGTTGGCGGCATCGCTTTGACTGCGACCGCGGCTATGATCCCGGCGAACGGTGGGATTGGATGTTGGCGCTGGGAAAGGTGACGGCGAGTAACTCCAACTTTGGCTGTGGGCGTGACCATAGGGAGTGTTGGTTGTAGGCTTCTCGAGATGGTCCCTCGATTGACGTTCGATAGGCCAGGTTGAGGAAGGTGTCTCTTGTGATATCCAGGGCAGATAGTGTTGTTGTTGCTGCATCTGATGAGCAGCAATGTGAGTTGCAGGGGCATGGAGAGGAAGATGATCATTGACGCTCGCCGACCGCTCATGGGAATGTTTTCGGTCCCAGTCGTAGGCTTGCAAATGCTGAATCCGGCGAAGTTCGTTCCCGGTTGGCACTCTGCCTCTGCTACCGCTGTCTGGAGGTTCTCGTCTACCCATGTTCAAGGGGCTACCAGAACTCGTGGAATGCGTATGCAAGGGGGCATTTTCTTGTTTGTGCTTCCTGAGCTCAATCTCCTCTTCGGCGATCGGAAAGGTCCTCAACGCACCATACCCATCAAAGCCGAAACCGGAGAACCAGGCAATAATGTCGTCGCGCTCATTAAGCTCAGCATCCGAAGGCCGCGAGTAGTCAAGAGGGTCACTGTCGAAGTCGCCGATACCGCTTCCTATCGAGATTTGGAAGGCTACCCAGTCAAGGCCATCTTCAGCATTGGCGGCGAGCAGGTTGATGGGAGGCTCGGGCTTGGGTAGTCGGATTGGTCCGTGACGGAAGGATGGCATCGTCACAGTGTATGGGGTGCCTTTGAGAAAGATAAAGTCGTCATTGCTGGCATCGGAGCCAAATCCAGGCGATGAGGTAGATGTAGGTGTCATGATCGAACTGGTGATGCCCTCAGGAATAGTGGGAAGGGGCGGTAGTTGCCTGGATGGAGTGCGCCGCGGTACAGGTCTGATGGGGCCAGTAGTGGAAGGTGTGAGATGGGCGACACTCGGGGGTTTAGGAGGCTGTTGAGCTTCTTCTTCTTCAAGGCAAAACATAATAGGTAGGCTGTGTTCCTCTTCTCCATCCTTCGCCAGACTAACGGGAGGACTTCTCGGCCGATTCTGTTTCGTTCCATCTTCTTGCGACGGCTGCTTTGGTGTTGCGCAGTCGTCTCTGGTGATCTCGGCGTGATCAGATAAAGACGGTCGTGCCGTCTCAAGTGGAGGAGTTGCCGAAGTGACAGTCAAGCTCACGCCGGCATTGTCAATCCGTGTCGGCAAGTCGTCGAGGTGGAACGGTTCGACAGGCGTGATGGGCTGCTGAGAGGGTTGATCACCTTCTTGACCGGTTGCCGTCACTCCATCATTCATCGCTGACTGGGCTAGACAAGCTCTGTCCATTATTTCCTGCAAGATGCTCTCCGGCAGCACCTCATCTGCTTCGATAGGGTTGAAACGTTCGAATAAATTTCGGGCAGTGTCTGGTAGTGCCCATTTTGATACATGTGTGCTGACTATGCGCGGCCGCCTTTGGGGTTTCTTTGACTTCTTTCTCTTTGTCCTGCTGGCCGAGGCAAACCTTGCCGGACTTGTGAGCAAGAAAGACCTTTTGGAGGGCTGTGTTAAGGATTGCAATGACGCCTGACTTCTTCTCCGCGCTTTATTCCGCAGAGAGGGAGCATGTACAGGCGTCAAAGGCTTTGTGCGATTTGCCGAGTAATATGTCGTCGGCGGGATCACAAGCGCCGGTAACGGCAGCTTGATTTCGATCGGGGACCGTTGTGGCTGGAACGCCTTATCCATCTCCGGAATGAGCTGCTGGATGTCGTTCGAATATCCATTGCTTGGTAAACGATGTTGCTCTCGGGGGCCGGTATAGCCTTCGGCAATCTCCTCCGTAGATATAGATTGATGGTTGATCCCCAGGCCAGTCAAGGTAATACTTGGTCGACGAATCGTATAATCCCGGTTCGGTTCGTCTTGTTGCAGGGGAGGTGAAGGTGGCAGAAGAATAATTTGGTGTAACCCTTGTGTACTTGGTGTTCTGGGAGGCGTCCCCGGTGTCGTGCTGGAGGGTTGGCTTCTCCCTCGGGCTTGCTGTGGCTGGTGCTCGAGGTGTTCAGGACAAAGAAGCGGACTCCTCTGAGGGCTTTGGCCTCCGACACGCTGGGAAGAACATTGAGGACTGGTGTGGTCTGTGCTATAGCCGCAGCTGGACAAAGAAGACGTTGATGAGAGCGGAGTGTCGGGAAGGGGTGGGATAAAGGTGAGTATCTTGTGAAGGTCCTCCTTCTTCGGGACATCCAGATCAGGCTTCGAGCCCCTTCGAAGACCCCATGACCGCATTTTAAGCTCTCTGTAGACCGACCTGTATCCTTCATCGTCGTGATGAAAGTAAGAGCCCTCGTATTCCTCGACAAGCAGGGTCTTCCTCGGGGAGACGAGCTTTCGGATTGTGGATCCCGGCTTTGACAACATCTTGGCCGGAGCCCCCGGGCATAACGGGAGAAGTGAAAGGACTAGGGTAGAAGTGTGAATCTGTCTTTGCACATGGCGTGTGAAGGATGAAGCGGAGTGATAAAACTTGTCGGTGCTGAAAGGTGTTGTTTTCTGCTTTGCAGTTATGGAACTCTCAGCCAACGGTATGATGATACCAACAAGATGGCGAAAGGACCTTGAGCCAAAAGACAAAACAGAAAGGAGAGGCATGGGGAGGCGAGTGATAATATTCGCCAGTGGCCGCCCTGACGGTAACATCGGAATGCTGGGGCCTGGGACCTTTGTCGATGTGTGTTGTACGACCCGTATAAATTACGGCTGATCCGCATGGTTGGGTTGGTCTTCGCACTTGCAAAGGGGGCAACTAGAAGTAATGGACGCCTGAGAGACGGGTAGAGTAACATGGAGGAGTTCCTGTACCGAGTGTGGCGTAGTCACGCACGTCATACTCTACCATCACTCACTCGCTCTCATCGTGGATGCGTAGTAGGTTTTTTACAGAGTGCCGAGTTCAGCGAGGAATGGTGTTGGTGTCTGTATCCGTCCAGGAAGCTATCCGCGGGCAAGGGATGATAATGTGACATCCGCGGGTCAACATCCACGTTGGCCGTAGATAGTGCCTCGACTGGCACCCCAGGTGGTTGTTGTCCAGACTCAGCATGCTCTCTGAGACTAGCCGTGGCTTTTTCGAGTGTGTTGGATGTTGTTTGGGGATCATTCCAAAGCATCCCCGGTCAACTTCTGCAACCCTGGTCCCCTCGAGCCATCCCAAGATCTGCCCTAGGGTCTAGGGTGGTGATGCCATTGGCCAACAGGGCTGCAAGCTTCTATTTCGGCCCCCCTTCAGTAGCTCAAATAGACCTACGGTAGCGTTGCAGCCCGCTTCATACCCGCTCAAAGGTCGAGGACGACGTCGTCCTTTGCAGCTTTCCCGACCCCCAAATGGTAACCTACGACACAGCCAGATTACGCATACCACTTTTGGTATGAGTAGAAAATGCACAGAATGGTTCGAGGGAGAAATGGAAGGGTAGCGAAATGCACACTGCTTGGAGCCAGCCGTCCAACCAGCTGAGGCTCAGGTCAGTGTTTGGGGCAGCACTCACCCATATATGGCGACCCGTGCATAGGGCTATCCATTCAGCTTCATGGGTAGCAATGGACGACTTTGTGGATTTACACAACAGCGGCGACCGGCGTCAGGACAGCGAGTTTATCGATAGACCGGGTCTCTGTAGATTGCTGTGTTCCCAGAATTTCCCCGCGACAGATGACAGGACTCGGCCGCATTTCTTTGCTCGATGCCGACTGGACTGGCCCGTATGCTTCACTGACGAATAAAAGACCTTGGCCATGGATGTCAGTGTCAACCACAGGCGTGTTCCGTAGCACAAATCCAAATCCTTATCTGGATACCTTCCTCTGGCCCCATCCGCTTGGCGTGGTTCTCGAGAACCGGAAGGCCACTTTGTTCGCATTGTGAGGTGGCGTTCATGACCGTTTAACACGTTTTCAGGAAGGCTCGTAGGGTATGGCGAGGGCGCAGCATGGCTAAGACTCTCACACACCGGTCATGATGGCTGAAATTTAAGGTAGTTTGCCCCTGAAAACTCAGGATACACCTCGGGATCCCCCCCATCGAAGGAAGAAGAAACTCAGAGTCCAGACGACGGCCATCAAGGTGAGGCGTCTTCAGGCCTAGCCGTGATCCTGAGCAAGGAACGAATAGTTGTCGTGATTGCGCGAAATGTTGAGAGCCTCTGGGTCAAGTATTGCTGCTGCCTTCAAGCCTCCTCTAGACTGGCTGTCTGGCGTCGCACAAACACTTGAGGGGGTTCAGTGTCATCATGAATCAACCCGTACAGCWTGACCGACATTGAGTCGGTCATGTCGTTTGCCAGAACTCGTGAAGCGAATTTATTCATCAACTAGGCAACTGCTGTCAAGGCCGGATACGCCGTCTAGTCGTCTATCCCCGACCTCCATTAGCGCAAAGAGCTGAGTCTGCGGCGTCTCAGCAATGATTGGGGGTTTGCTCGATTAGTCAGGTCCTCTCCTGAAGGTGTTGTCCTGTCGGCAGCAGACCGAGGAAGTGTGTGTGGACCGGCGTGTGGCGGAGGCTGAAAGGTTTGACCACGCGGAGATGAGGTCGGCCGATGCGGTGAGATGAAGTGACGATGAGATAGTGCCCGGACGAGTCGGAGACCGAACTGCCCCTGGGTGAGGCGGGGGACGGGATGACGGGAACCGAAGGGAACCGAAGGGAATTCAGGTCGTGTCAGTCACGGCCCGCCTGAACCCAAACAAAGCACCAACAGCGCTGAAAGAAACAAAGCTCCACCAAAATGGAGGGGGTTCTCCACTAAAACGTCAGGTACATGCAAGCTTTACCTGCCCTCTGAGCCGCTAATAACGGGTTGCCGGATGCGTGCGCTAAAGAGCGGGAAGGTGCGAACACCTCCTGGGGCGGCCCGGGGTGGTGATTCCCTTCCATTCCTCTCGGCATCCTTCCACTTGTCGGATTTTCTCCTCAACATCACATCACCTGCATCTCTTTCCCACATAGAACCACCTACATCCTTCACAGAACCAACCTGGAACACCATCACATTGGACAACCTCTGTGGGGTATTAGAAGGGAATCGATTGGCTTCTTCCTGATATTAACAACAAGCATCAGTCGACACATCGAGCCGAACCGACTCTGTACCACGTCGATACCGCACGCATGCGAGATTCGCTCCTGTCACCAACGTCGTCACCAACGTTGTCTTCCCCTGCCGAGACCATCAAAATTCGAGTCAAGCATCATGGTCATGAATTTTGCTCCTGAATTGCCGCGCTTCCACTTGTACAGCCGCGCCGCTTCGCCAGTGCTACTCTCTGCGGCTATCACCACCAACCACGAGACACTGTTGGTGCTGCGCCACGCTTATCATCACCATCACTGCCCCTCCCAACTCGGATACGATTCAGAGCTTACACAGAGCCTCTCGAGGGCATCACAGAGCTGATGTGCAGATGCGGGAAACGGCTATGTTGACGTGCAGTTCTTGGTGTTGCGCTAATGCCAGAAACACCCCGTTACCCCTGGGTGCTGGTCCTGGCTACTACTTACGACTCAGCTAGGTATACGATTGACCGGCTTCGGACTATCTACACCTTGACCTTGAGCGCCCGTTTTTATCGAGAGCCCTTCGAGAGTCCTTCGGGACCCCATGGCCCCAATACACCTATTCTCTACGGCGTACTCGCATCATCTGATCAGCTCGGCGACTTCTCATCTGGCGGTTCGGTTGTTCGTGGGGTTCTCCATTATGTCGATGCTGGGACAACGCAGCCCATCTCTTGTTTCGAGAATGCGGGTCTCTTTAGCCATCATCGAGGGCTTTGGGCGGGCACGGCTTCGACTTATCGCTCACAATTGGCCCTTCTCAATAAGGTCAGCCTAGGAAAGATGCTCAGCAACTTCCTATAACGGTTCAATATTTCGGGCGGTACATCAACAAATTCACAGGTGCCTTGGGGGCAAAGCTGTTTCACGCAAAACCAGGGGAACTTGACATGAGGCTCATCCCCTCCACTCAATATTGGAATCATCTCGACGGTCGCAAATGTCGCCCTTTAATCTGAGCAACTGCGCTTCTATTGCCTTGGGGTCTAAGAGTTGGGGTAGCATCACCGCCATCACCTGCTTCAGTCATGTTTCTGCTTCCTATCGAACCATGTTTCCCCTACGGCGAGTCCTCTATTCCCTGATCACAGCTTTTCACCAACCACGAATCCAAACCTCGTTGTCTTCCATCCGTCGTCATATGTTGGACCAGGGCGCTTGAAGTCTCTCGCCTCCTGTGACTCGGCCTGTGCTGAGGGCTTCGAAATGTGCGGACTTATTCGACTCTCGCTCAGACTCCGAGGCAAGCAGGATAGCATTCTGGACTAGGCTCACTCCGTGGAACCAATCTTGAGGCGGTGTCTCGTGCTTGAGCGCATAGTCTGCCCCATCAACATCGTGCTCCACAAAGTCGCCTAAGGTTTGCCGCCAGTCAGCCCGTTGTACTTTCAAAAGAAACCCTTGTTTAATACTCACTAACAAGTTGCGCCTCAGGTGGAATATCTTTTCACGCCTTGCCCATCGATATGGTCAAAGGACTTCATTTGCCCGGTCCATGTTTCTCGTCCTGGTTGTCTTGAGATGCGAAGCGGCTGCGTGAGTCGGCGTGTGGACATATTTCTTGCCTGATGTCTCTGCCGCGGGTTTGGATTCCTTGGATGATCGACTCAAATATCGTGTCAATGATTCGACCGAGCCCTTGAACAAGCCAAGTGGCGAGCATGTTGGTTTTGTGTCCATCTGTGCCCCCCTTCCACCTCTCTCCATGTCGTCGTTGTTGTCGCCCGGCATTTTCTCGAATATGGTTAAGCAATTGGGAGCAGGAACGACAAATGGAAGTGTGAAGAGGCAAGCGAGTTCTTGATATTTCACCTCTTCTCCCTTGCAGGAATTTGGGGTTGAAAAGGACTTATGAGTGCAGCAGGTGAGACCATTGACGAGAAGATCATTTCCGTTGGCAAATTCAGCCACAAGCGTGGACGTCTTGCTTTTATAAACCTCCTTGACGCGTGGACACTTTGCATTCCCTTGCAAGGCCTCCCACGGTTCACACCAAGATGGTGTCTTGGCGGTGCAGCCCTATCCCAATGAGATCTGTCACGATATCACCACTACGACCTCGCTTCTTGAGCTAATGTACGTCTCACAGACCGTCAGAACTAGAGCTGCAGCATATCGATGATTGCTCAGAATCTGTCAGATTCTTCCGGAAAGGTCTGTTGTCATTGCATGACAAACGATGAACCGAATAGAGCTATTCCTCCAGAAGTGGCTCGGAAACCCCTACGGAACTTGATGGGCAATTGTTTTCCCTATCCTCGATGTTGTATTGGCCGTCCCAAGCATCCGGCATGACCGCTTCTCATCCCAAGTTCGCCGGTCGTGTGGTTGACACCCTTTGATGGTTTTGATGGGTTACCAGTTTCAGCTTGGTGGTGTGACACGCCGCTTTATAAGCCCACAAAATCTTCCAACCTATCCCGAACGACTTCGGTTGCTGACGTTCGCTGACACTACCGCCCCTGGGGAGTTTGTGCTTCTGGTGGCGTCCTGGGGAACCGGTTCGAAGGGCATTCCGCGGGCCCAAGAGGGGGGTACGACAGGTGGCCACCGGGTGGCTTGAGAGAGGGCCTAGAGCCGCACTTGCCATAGTGATTGGAATATCTTTTCTAACCTTCTGCCCTCCTTCATTCATTTTCTCATGATTGAGGGTGTCTACCTGACGGTGTGCGGCATCCATGAACGAGATTGAAGCGGCAGCTGGGTTATCCATGGTCAGGCAGAAGGGTTATGGAGCATACCTTATTGTTCGCTGAGCAAGCTCCCAGAGGCTGATGAGCGAAATGCATACCGGGCATTCCAACTGGACTGTCGGGTATCGACTGGGCTGGCTGGTACTGAATTACAATCTCGGCTTTTGGTTTTTTGGACACCCACTTCAAGCGAGATATGAGGGATGTCACTAACGAACAGGAGCAGCAACACTCCATGGGACGTACTGATAATAAGAAGATTCTTTTCCTTGTCCTTTGGAAGTCATTCAATCCAGTTAGTCGGGAAATGAGTGTCCATTTTGCTAAGAGTTGGCAACCCACAGCACGATCTAGACTTCACGCCTATATGTGAGAAACTTGAGCTTATTTGGACTATCACTCGATCGATTTGAAGGCGGCCAGAGATTAATGTCTTCACAATTGCCTCGGCTGAGTGACAAACTCGTCGTTACTCACCCCTAAGACTTGCGAATCATTAAGCGAAACAACCATCACTCTAAACAGTTTCGTTCTAGTTTATTTCTAATGAATCCATATAGATCTTGACTAATTTCGTTGCCGAGGACGAACTATTGACGAGTGACATGAGGATAAACAACTACCTGGGGAGAGCCAAACCCAGGAGAGCCAAGCCAAGGAGTGGCTTCGTCCTCCACCCCAGGAAACCTCAGCCAGCCTCATCAACGGTTTGTGTGACGACTTCGGACAAGCGGCAAGCGACAAGCCACTCCCTTCACTGTGCTGATGTGCTGATACGTTAATACATCGAGCCTACCACCTCACAGTTCGCTTGCTGGACACACGTGAGGAAGGAGTTATCGAGATGTCAAAGTAGAATGGACGAATAAGGCAGGTAGGTAGCCTTAACGAACCTTACGAGGAAGCTACAACCTATCTACACCAACAAATTCTGCACCAGAGAACGAGAGAAGGAAGGGCATTGATTGGGTGAGCGTTTACAATGACTTGATGACTCGATGACCCCAATAAACCCAGATGACTTGATGATCCCATTCAGATAACTAAATCACCTGTTTGTTGATGAACGGAGATTTCAAATTGCGATGTCAGTCACTAAATGTCCAATGGGGTTCTACGATGTTGAATGCTCGTTCAAGGAGAGATCTGGTGGCTAGCTAGGTAGAGATCTTGGTTCAATTGTTGGTTTGTTAGGCACAGCCTTTCGCTTCAAATGTGAGTGAGTTTGTGAGATTCACGATGCGAGTGACTCAGAAGGTTTTTGAAGCAAGGGACTGAAGTAATGGTTGAACGAACGGGAAGAGAAAAGCAAAACCGAGGAAGTGGACGCTTGAAAGGTGAGCTTGGTAACTACCTTCGTTCTTTAGTCAGTGATAAGTCGTTCAACCAGAAGAACTTCTTATTCCATCACCTTCCTCCGACAAGCTATTTTCTTAAGTATCACCACGAACGTGAGTGGAAGTTCTCAGCATGGCATGTGTTCATTCACTTTTATGTCCTAACTCATGTTCACGTTCATGTTCCTCATTCAACCAGACAGTGATGACGATCATGAATCTTCCCTTCCAATCATAAAACCACCTTTAATCCCAAAAAGGTACAAGGCAAAAAGAGCTTGTGAAGATAAAAGACAAGAAAGCAACATGACGGGAACGGAAAGAGATGAGCCAGGAGTGAATTTCAATGGCTACTGGCGCATAATAGATATTCCCTTGCATGCCGATGAATGGTATGGTATATAAACTTCTGCTTATGCAAGATCCAAAATACTTTGTTCCCTGCTTCCTTCCATCTGCTTTCCAGTTTCCACACAAAACCCATCTCGCAACTGACCGCAAGCACGCTCACCCGCCCGTTTTCTTTCGTTCCTTCCTTCTGCCAGTACCAGCTGGTGACTAGCAAGCACGATCCGATAACACACAATTCCAACGAAGTCCTCCTTGTTGCTATCGATTTATTCAACCTCTCGAAACCCCATTACACACAACTTGGCGTGCTTTCTTGCATCCCGCCCTTTCCTTCCAATGACTTCCTGACACTTCCTCTCTTGGTACTCGTGTGCTCTGTATATCCCTCGGAGATCTTCATCCCCCGGGCATCGACCTAGTAGTCGTGCACGCTACATTTCCCAGGCGTGCTCGTCTTGGTCAACCGTACGGTACGGAGACTTGCGGTACTGGGAATACCCTGTCTCCAGATAGCAGCCGAGACGCAAGAACGAACAACCATCACAATGACTCTGAGCATAGAACTCTGCTGAATGAGTTCCATTGCCTTGCGCTTGTGGTAGTGATGGAATGAAGCTGAAGATGATTGGACTCAATGAGCCGTCAAACTGAAGCTTCGCAGCAGCGATCTAGTTCCCGATCCGTTCGTCCATCACTATGGCTCTCCATCGTACTTGAGAACCAACTCTTCGATCTTGGGTATCAACTCGGGTAGTCTGAACGGTTTGGAAATGATGTCATCCTACACAGAAAAAAATTCGGTCAGCAGACATTCTTCGCTCTTTCCTTTTTCCCGGAAAAAAAAAGCTGATCAGCGGAGAGAGAGAAAAAAAGACTYACCACACCAGCGGCCCTGGCACTTTCGACCTGCTCAGGCCGTGCGTACGCAGTGACGGCAATAATGGGAATATGCCGCGTAATGACGCCCGCGTTTTCTAGACGGCGAATTTCGCGAGTGCAGCTCATTCCGTCCATGACCGGCATCTCGAGGTCCATGAGGATGACAGAAATGTTCTTGTTGTTTTCTTCACCATCAGGCGCGCCATCGGTTCCGCCATCGCTTGCGGCCCTTTTGTTGCTCCTCGGGAGAGCTGATGCAGCATCGTCCGTCGCAGCGATCTCCTCATTCCAGAAGCGAGACTTTCTCAACTCCACCAAGGCCTCTCCGCCATGGTTGGCCACGAACGTGTTATTACCCGACAATTGCAATTGACGCTGCAAGACTCTCTGGTTCACCAAATTATCTTCGACAATGAGGACGTCAAGGGATCTTGTCTGGGTGACGTCCGTGAGGGCGGGAGCGGATTGTGTTCTGGTAGGTGGCGGATGTGACCGGCCGTGTCCGAGCAGAGAGAATGCGGCTGATCCTGATGACCGGTGGCTGATCTGAGCCTGTGTTAGGGGGTTGACACGCTGCTGAAGTGGCTGTATGGACATCGAGTTGTCGACAACAGTCGGAACCGGCTGCGGGTTCTCCGCTTTACGACTCTTGACATAGAAAGCAAACGTGCTTCCCTCGCCCTTCTCGGAATAGACTCCAATCTGGCCGCCTTGCAACTCGGTTAATATCCGGCAGATGAAGAGGCCTAGCCCAGAGCCGCCGTATTGGACGTGCGTTCGGGGGCTGGTCTGGGAAAATCGCTGGAAGAGGATCTTCTTCTCATTCTCATCAAGACCCGGTCCGGTGTCTGAAACTGCCAAGTGCAGGTTGATCTTCTCGCCGGTAGCCCACTCTGCGTCGTCCGTAAGATCGTCTTGGTCTGGATGCCGCGGTGGGAAATACGAAAGCCCGGCCGATGACACATCTTTTGAGGCACCCAAGTTGATGGTAATTGCCCGTGTCGGTCGGCCCTGGGTGAACTTGATGGCGTTGGTCATGAGGTTGATGAGAACCTGTTTCAGGCGTGATGGGTCCAACTTCACCCAGTCAATTTCGAGATTGCGATAGGACTGCTCGATCTGGAAATGACCTTTGATGTCATTGGAGTTGAGTTCGGCTTCGAACATCTTCAAAACTTCCTCCACGACCTGGACTGGCTGAACATCGACCGGTGTCACAAGCAAGAGTTGCGAGTCGAGTTTCGAGAGGGTCAAGATGTCGTCGACGATTCGCTTCTGGTGGCTAGCGCAGAGGGAAATGGTGTTGGCAGCTTCCAGGCAGCTATCAACCAGCGTCTCCAAAGTGTCGGGCCCTCGGAACGCCGGATCCTCTTGCCGGAACTTGTTAAGTCCCGAGGCAATTTCGTCGGCACACTGGAGAATGGCACTGAGGGGATTTCGCATTTCATGGCTGGTGATGTCGATGAAGTTTTCTTGTTGGCGTTTGAGTTCAACAGCCTCATCGCGTCTTCGTTTCTGGAAGTCCTCGGCCCACTTTTGCTGCGAGATATCGGTTATACATCCGAAGATGCTCTTGAGTTCACCGGTTTCGTCTCGTTCGGGGTACGCGCTCATCAGAGCCCATGTATCAACGGTGTGGCCATCGACAATTTTCCGCGTACCATTGAATCGAAACTCGTAAGTCACCGGTACCTTCTCCTCGACCAAATGACGCCAGACATTCACAACACCTTCGCGATCTTCGTCCCTTATGCTCTGCATCCAAGCGTCGAGGGTGCTTGCGCTCCGCTCATGCCCAGAGATCCTCCACCACATCTCGTTACAGTAGTTGATACGTCCATGACTATCGGCGATGAACAAACCGACCGGGCCAAGTTCTGCCATGCGCGCAAAGCGATACTCACTCTCAACAGCCTCTTGCGTTCGAAGATGAAGCTGCATTGAAAGCTGCTGCCTATCCAGAGCAGCCAATCGTGCAGCCCGCTGGCCTCGCTTGATCTCCTCCTCGAACAAGACCACAGACGCCATGGATGTCGCAAGTTGGCGGGAGAGCAGGTTGACAAATAGCTGGAAATCCTCATCGTACTGTCGTCGGGGGTTAACACCAAGCACGATGAATCCAACAACCATGTCTCCAGCCGTCGTAGGATGGACGGGGAAGACAACAATAGTCCGACAGGGGTCACCAAATCCTCTCCAGTCAAAACCTTCGATCAACTCGTGGGGTAGGCTGCCATCGTTTTCGCTCAGAATAATGGGATTGATTGGATGTGCCATGGAGTCTCGCATATATGGCGCAAAACCCTCATCGCTAGTCCGCAAATCAATCGATTGAATAGCAGTGGGATGTCCCTCGGGAACACCAACTGAGCCCTCCAGTGTGATCTGGGGTGGATTCGTGACATTGCCAGAGTTGATAGACGCAGCCTCGCTCTCGGAATCCTCCGCAACCGAATAGATGAGGGCAAAGGGCACATCGAGTCCATTGTACTCCAGACCCTGCTGAAGCATACCCCAGAAGCCTTTCACGTCGCGAGCCTCCGACGTCTTTACTCCCACCTCGCGAAGGGTCAGCATCCGCCGCTCGTTGATCTTCCGCCGGGTGTTTTCGAAGGCCGGGTTGTAAAGTGCGACAACCGTGCCGTCACCGCCGACCAAGGGGATAATAGCCCAGTTGAAAAAGGTTTCCTCCAAGAATCCATGCCGTGTTATGAACAACCCGTCATCGTGCTTCATCGTCGCGCTACCATCATTCCATGCGGCATCGAAGATTGGTCCGACCTCATCCCAAATTTCTGGCCACGCTTCTTTATACTTGGAGCCCATCAATCGCGGATGTTTCTTCCCGGCAAGCGCAATGTAGGCTTCGTTGTAGATGGCGACAAACTCCTCGCCCCAATACAGCGCTGCCGGATGGGGGCTGCCCATGATCATATTTGACATGATGCGCAAATCCGCCGGCCACTCCTCCACAGGCCCCAAGGGCGTAGATGCCCAGTCAATAGAGCGTGCGAAGCGGTGATGAGGGCCAAGATTTGGGTCGTCGGCGGGAATTCGGGTCCAGTCGAAAGTCGTATAAACCTGCGACAGGGGGAGAACCATGGGCAATTCGTTCAGACCTGCCAGGGAGGTGTCGATGATTGTCCTCGAAGGGCTCCTAGGCTCCGAGTATGACCTTGGGCGCGGCGAGCCGACTTCCTCCATCGGGCCAAAATAATCAACAGCATCTCCACGCTCGGGCGAAAGTTCGCGGGCTGATACTGAGCCGTGTGAACTCCGGCTCAGTACTGGGGGCATCTGTGCTACGGGGCTCGGCGTCGTCGGTGTCTCGGAGACGAAGTTGCTATGTCCAGTAACAACTCGGAACCGCTTTCTGAGAGTCGAACACGTCCAATTGATCCCGCCAAACGTTATGCATGTCGGAGCCAAATCCATCGACTCGGTGTTTGCCTCGGGGTTTATCACCCAACGCTTGAAATGGGCGAAATCGAAACTATCTGCTTCTGCGTCTGCCGTGTCCCCATTCAGGAGTTCCAAAACACTAGTTGAGGCTTTGAGGGAAGGGTTAGCATACACGATATGCAACAAGCCCGAGCTGGCATTCAAAGGGTTTCCAAGGTCGACGATAAATACCGGCCTGGGATCTTGGTCCAGGAGTTCAGTGGCAGGTATCGCCTGGAGCGCCGGCGCGACTATTGCGAGAGGCCTGCCATCCGGACTGCGCATCGTGGCGTCTAGGGATTCTGATGAAGTCCAGCTTCCTGGTGTGCTGGAAGACCTGTTTGAACCCTGCGCCGTGGTAGTGGTGACATGACCCTTCGGCAGGCGCAGGGTCGTAACCCCGTCCTGCGTTTCTTGAACGCTACTCATGATGGAAGCGGCAATGCCGTTTGCGAAGAAGCTGTGCATGCGGGGAGTCGAATGTTGTTGTTTTGCTCGGTGTGAGAAGAAAAGAGGAGATGAGACCCCGGGCGAGTGGGAAACGAGTTCGTCGGGGGTGTGTGGTAAGGGTGGTAGGTGAACACTGCCGGGTGCCACTAAACGCGGTTTTTTCGAGGGGGAATCGAACGGTCGCAACTCTTGTTTGTCCTCGCCGGTGATCCTTTTTCCTAGTGTAAGCTGCGCGCCTCCTGGTCCAACTTCGAAGGGTGGTGTTGCTAACGGCTGCGGGTGGCCAAAGTGCCCCGAGATAGGTGGAATCGAGAGAGCACCAAGATGTTCGTGAGGCGCCTTGTTGGCTATCGGACCATACCGTTCGCTATTCGGCGCCCAGACGCCTGGGAATCTTCCGTCCTGAGTCCCAGCAGTTAGGCCTGAGAGGTGGTGAGTTTTCGTCCAGTCTTTTGTCTGGAAATGGTTGAGATGAGTAACCAGGACGGAGCGACCAGAAGCCGGAGGGAGGTTAGTCAACGATTGAGGGGAGTCTCCAGAAACCGTCGTCGTGATACCAAAGGCAGAAGCTTTGGGGAGGTCTGCACCCGGATTGATAACGTCCTCAGCAGAAGTTCGGGACTTGGTCGTATCTTGCAGAGTCATGAAGGGGGTCGGTGAGGAGGAGGAGTCTCCCCGCTAATTCAAAGCGGCGCTTACGGCACAGAGGCGGGCCGCACCAAACCTTACTGCCTTGCGCGAAGGACAGACGGGAATCGCAGCCGAGATCGCCTTTGGTACCAAGTCTATCGCTGAGGGCGGTTGTGGGCGTTGGGTGACGGATGGGCACAAGAGAAGCTCATGCAATAGGTTGACAAACCCAGGACTGGGGCCATGGAATGGAAGCGGCGCAAATTCGTCAAAATTCTGGGGTTGGCGAAGGCTGAAGACGTGGAGCCTGTGCGGGAGCCGAAGAGGGCAGCGGAGATATGGAGATATGAGGTATGTACGTGTTGCTTGGTCTGAGGAGTGCTATGCTGGTTTGGCTCCCTTGTTGAATCCCAACGAGGAATGGTAGCTGGGAGTTGAGGTGGAGCAAGACTGAGCTGGAGTTTGGAGCTGGGAACTGGGATGTGGGAGCTCGGATCTAGAACCTCTTGCCTCGAAAAGGAGGACTCTCTGATGGATGGCTATGCTTGTCGTCTTGGGCCTGCCAGGTCGGGTTTGGGAGCAGGTGATCAACCGCTTTTATGGTATTTTCCCCCTTCCCGTCGTGGTTTGGCACGTATGGTAGTGCGTCGGGCGTCCAACATCTCTCTTGCGTATCAACAACCATCAACTCTCAGCCCAATCTCAGGTACTAGCTGTCGATTGAAGCTACCACTTGCGGCTTTTTGCTAACTTCAGGTCTTACTCTAGGCAGGTCTTTAGGATGACCAAGGAAGGGCCTCAAGCGAGAGACACAGAGAGAGCTGAGAGTCTTGGGTTCCCTGTCTTGGCACACTTTTCCAGGTTGTTTCGTCTTTGTTGGTCAGAGGTGTCTCCGTCTTTACAGTCTCTCTGACGGATCTCTTCGCTGTGATTATGGACCGACGAGAGTTCACGCTGTCCACCGGGAGAGATGAGAAGGCAGACCCGAGGGTTAGATCTTGACTCTCCTACTCACGTGGTCTCGCTGGCGCACCCGGGGGAATGAGAGTGTCAACCGGACACGTTCTTCAAAGTGAAGACAGTGAGTGGCTGGTTCAGCGATAGTTCCGATGCCACCGCTTTCCAAAGACCCAAAGGCTTCAATGCTAGCAGGCGAGGGGCAGCAATAAAAAAAGGGATAGGTAACGAGGGGATCCGTCTCGCAGCTAGTGAGAGAGGCGTAAGGTAACGTATGGAGTATGGAGTGCCTGTAGATTTTGTGTAGTAGGTAGAGGTCACGGTAGGTATCACCGTAATTCCGAGCTGGGAGTCCACGTCCACGTCCACAGTCGGGCGTCACCTCGCACACGAAGGGGGGGCAGACGACGGAACTGACAGAGACGGACCAGGCACGAGGACCTAGGACCGAAAGAGAAAGAGGGTGTCAAGAATGGAGAGAGTGAGATGAGAGAGTGAGGTAAGTAGGTACGTAGGTAAGTAGCGGATAGGTGGAGAGAGGGCAGCAGGCCGGGGCGGGCAGTTGGATAGGATGATGGATGGAACCTCAAGGCATGCCCCGGCGTAGCAGGATGCCAGTGGAAGACGGCAGAGGTCGGGTCGGAAGACAGGAGGACAGCCAGGAGCCCAGGACGGCCAGGAGAGAGCGGGGCAGACGTGGGAGAGTGAGTCCAGCGTCGAGGTACGGGTGTTTGTGTGTGTCGCCGAAGGCGGTTTGAGTTTTGGATGGACGTCTCTGCCACCTGGGCAATGTCTCGCCGCTGCGTTCCATACAAAGGCGCGAACTGGGCACGGACTGAAAGGTAAGGTAAGGTCCTGCGAGGTACCGATACCGTTCGACCTGATGTTGTGTGCTGCAAGAGGGCTCCTGAATACAGTACGGGATGCTGTCATGCGGAAACTCCAACCGTCATGTGGTACAGGTATCGTATCACGTCTTGGGTGCGTCTGCGCCTGCTGTCTTTGAGCTTGCCTAGACGGGACAGATCACGATCGGGACTTGGAAGGTACAAGGTTGATGGCCGCTTCGGCAGCCAGACAGGTGACAGAGAATGCTTGGGCAGAGTCCAGCAAAGTCGTCCCCCCCCCCGGTTCTTGCCTTGAAATCACACTGGTGATTGGCGACCGGCGACGGGAGTCTCCACGGGGAAAGGGCGAAGAGACGGAGCCACAACAACGAAGCCAAGCAGCGACAGCCAAGCAACCGGAAGGATGGCGGCGGTCGATGGAGGTCCAGAGCCCAAGGTTTCCGTCTTGTGTAATTTGACTTGCTGTGGGCCACCAACCACTGCAGCCATACCTCGTCTGTACTATGTACGTACCTCGATACGGCAATACATTCATTCCGCGACCATGACAGAAGCCAGCCAATGTGCCCCCATCACCACTCTTTTGTCATCACTTGCTACGGAAATCCTTGACTTTTTTTTGTGCAAGGAACGTGGAAGACAAATTGGAGGAAGAGTAAAAAAAAACACATCGCGAAAGACCCGCCGCCGCCGCAACCTGACACATCCCGAATAAGAAGGCGCACTTCAACTGAGTGAACCACACTGCACGACAGCAATATCGGCTCGCAATTCGGAATATGCTGTGCACTTCGCGCAGGCGTTGCGGCACGTCACATGTACAGTGCTCTCATCTTTGGCAAACGGCGCCTTTGAGACGACTTGCTTGTAACAACGAACTTCAGAACCCTTTAGGCGGGCATGATACCGAATTATCGATACCAACCTCAAGCTGTCATTTCCGGGTCAAAACCATACACTAGGCGCAGCTTTTGAGGCTGTCGGTGAGGGGCGCACAAACACCACTGCGAGATCTGTGCTGGACTGCTGCTTCCAGGGCAGATCTGCTCTGTCCATACACACTCCCAATCAACGTCGCCCTACCTCTGCCGGCCTCCGCTAGGGACTGTCAATCCTCCAAACTCTCTCCATCACGACTCCCATGTTCTTACCAAACCGATCGAGATTCAGGGCTGCGGTGTGCAGGACGACAGAGAGAGATGGATTGGTCATCTACCGCTGACAAGCTATTGCTTTTCCAGCCATGATTGCCACCCCGTTCCGGCGCGTCGATGGGTATTCTATGTCACCTTCTCACCGGTGTTCCGACTTGCCCTGACACTGCCTGACCCCTTGGCCCTTGCCGACGTCGACAAAGTTCCATTGCGTTGCAACAGAGGCTCAAAGGCTCTCCGTTCCAAGGCTTTGTTACAATACCAAAATTACGTATTGAGCCCCCTCAGTGGCCAGTAGTGCCCCCCAGGTCGGCCTCGTCTTGTTTGAACACTGACAGGCTCGGAAGGAGGCAGGCGGCTGGCTCGGCTGGCTGACACAATTGTGCGGTTGTGCCAGCCTGCGATTGATGGGCCCCGCCGATCTCGCGTTCTGGAAGAGCCCATTTCATTCCCCCTTTGGGTGCGTGAATTTCTTGGCGGGCCGGATCTGACCAATGCCGTGTGTTTCCTGTCCCTAGCTCTCCATCTTTGCTACTTGTCGTGTGTGCTACAACCGAGTGCATAAAAAAAACATGTGGCCTTCTTTTCACAATTGTTAACTGATTTTCAAGGCAGGGCTTCGATTCCGACCTGGAGATACTCACCTGAGGAGGAGCTTGTGCCGCAACTTATCTCTGAACAGGGCTGACTGAGAATTGAAAAATCCCATGAGCAACAAGACCGATTTTTGGTCGAATCCCATCCGAACAAGGCCGCCTTGTCTCCCAAAAGGGTCCGACTTGTCCGCCTCAAACTTGGAACCCCCAGCCTATACTTGCCGGGTTCCCGGGTGTGCCAGGTCCCTCGGGTATAATGGCGGGCAGCAACCAGTTCGGCATACGATCGACCAAACCCGTTCACAAAACACGCGCATGCTAACTCACATCTGACCGCCGGCATCCCAACCGATCTGGAAGAGGTTGGAAATTTCAATATTTTTGGTGCGAGCATGCAAAGCGTCGGTACGAGCATCCATGGATGCAAAGACTCCACGACCGGACCGCCGATCTTGGGCCTGAGATTGGTTCTAAATTGTCGGGCACCGAACGGAATGCACTCCGGAGATGTGGGATTGCTAACATGTCACTAGAAAACCCACGGGGGCCTGCTTGAAATCGTCGATGAAGTGCGCTGATGCAACCAGCGGACGTCTTAGCGCGGCTCAAGTGGTAGGTGGTATTAGGGTAATTATCGATGGTGCTCAGAAGATTCAGATCTGAGCATCTTTGTTATGTAAAGAGCGGCATGTCGAAGGATGAATTCGAATATTCTGGACCGTTGGATGTGCATCTTTTTCGAAGCCACCGAGATGGTTGTTTGGCCAGACCTCACGGCAACAGGTCACCATGCAGTCAATGGCAGTTAGCTACCGCAACCGGCGATATTTTCGCTGGCACACTTTTTGTGTGTGCTTATCTCAGGTATAATATCGGACGCATGCCCAGCAGTTGCTCAGCACAATACGGTCGATGACCATGGATTTTCCGATGGCAGCACCCAATTATAAAACAGTGGTACAGACATTCAGCCATCTGCTCGCCGACGACAAACGCGGGATTGCAATTGAAGGGCTCGGGTTCTGTTGCCGAAAGAAGGGGATGCCATTCGCAGAGCCCTTTCGTCGCGTGGAACGGCGTGCTGGATCTTTCCGACAATGATACCTTGACATTTTGACGGGTTGACTGTGCATTGGATAGGCCGAGTCCCCCGAGCCCACCAGGGCCCCAAGCTCCATTCGCGGCGTGTCGTTGCATGACGGGCCCACGGCCAGCTTCGGTCACGAGACAGGCGGCGGACCGGCGGCAGCATGCGCGGTGGGAGGGTGATCGGTGAACGGTGAGCTCCGATGGCATTTCTGACCAGAAATCAGAATGCCGCCCCAAGCCCTAACCCCCATCCATTCGACACACCTCGGTAGGCAAACTCGGTTCAATTGGAGGTCCACCGGACGGCAACCCTCACCGGTTGACCGGCTGAACTCAGATCCGCAAAAGTGGAATCTTGTCCGCCTCGTCATCCACTCGCGGTCGATCGCGCCGGGGGCTCGGGCCGTTTTGCACGGAGACCGAAGAGCGCTTTGAGCACTGACCAAGGGGCCAAGCTGTGTGCGACTCCTTGGGAAGTTCTTGGCGGCTGGCAGTCCATTTGGATGGACTGTGATTGGCGAGTTCTGTCTGCCCGTCATTTTGGCTTCCAGTTCCATTTCTCTTGAGCTTTTGCGGACAGCGGGGCGATGGTGAGTTTGGTGACAGTGACAGCGACAGCGTTGGGGTCTCTGTGCGTTGGGGGCCTCTCTTGACTCTCTCGGTCATCTCTGATTCGGGCAAAATGCTCGAAACCACGATGGAACGTGAACGGCCTCCCGGCTCTTCGTAACGCCTCATGAGACGGTGATGGATGATGGCAAGTGCCGGGCCAAAACCGTTGGAGTTAGACCTGTCGCTGTGCCATGAGGTGATCACCCTGCTGATGGCACATAGGAGAGCGCCTACACTGGCGGCTTCTGTTCAATAGTTGAATTACCCCTTTCCACCTGCCGTTGTGTCAAGACATCATCTCCCGACATTCTGGAAATATTGCACGAGCGTGCCGTGATGGGAGCTTCAGGGCGTCTATCGAGTCCAGAAGCCTTTAGGAAAAACACTGTTGTATGGTTGCCGATCATCATCGTCATCTTCACTGGAACACCCCCTTGACGATGGTGTATGTTGCAATATGTAAGCCAAGAATAAAAACACCCTGCATCACTTGGATTGACTGTTTGACATTTTTAACACCACCAGTGTCTTGAATTGTGGGTGCAGAACTGCAGATGGCATCTTTCGTGTTCCCCTTCCTGATGCACTTTGCCCTTGGGGCCGAATGGCGATGATGGCGATGATCCCGCTTTCTTCGCCGTCAGGGCCCGTGTCTTGCTCACTACCAAAAGCAACAAGCTCGTACCAAAACAAGCAGGTGGGTGTGTCAGCAACAGCAAACAGAATCGCGCTTCACCACTCGCAAACTCGCCCTCAATCCAACAGTCCAACCGTGAACCAAGGTCTTCGTGCTCTGTGCCGCGCGGGATTGGAGCACCAGAGGGGATGGCGGGCGCTTACACGCCGCCAGTGCCATTCAACCACGGCCTCCGATTGGGCCGTTGGCGTGATTGACCTGGGGCCATGCAGCCCATCAGCCTGTCTGGCATTGGCTCAAGAGATTTTTGCCAGAGCTCTTTTGGGGGCGGACAAGGGTAACACTGAGCTTCTGCTATCCTCATCGAGGCAGCCACGCACATTGGTTCGACGGGTCGGTTGGTCTGCGGCCGCGGGAAGAGAGGATGGCCTTCTGCGAGCAATCATGAGGGCCGCACTCTCCAGGGTCTTGGTTTGCTTGTCTTGTCTCTTAAATCCTTTCCCGTTCCCTCCCAAAGGTACTTCGTCAGCCTCTTCGGTTTTCAGCTTCTACGGTTCCCTTACCCAAATAATCGCCTCTTCAGAAATCGTTGTCGACTGTCGTGGGGGTGGTTCGAAGGATTCGAGAAACGACGAACGACATCTTGGGCATTCGATGTGAGCCGCTTGGGAAGTTGCTGGTAGTTCAGCAATATCGGATACATACAACATACAAGGACGATAAACGCCCGCGAACGAATAATAGATAAGGCGACAACGACGACGATATCTACGAATACCAACATCAGGCGGAAGAAGGGTTGAACATCAAAGGAAGATCGCATATCAGGCGATTTACTGTGCTTGGGAAAAGGACATCTTTTCGACTTGCAAAAACACAACATCAACACATTTCCAAAATGGCGGCAAAGGGATACAGACTCCTCCGGCGGCCATGGCGAGTAAGGCGGCCACTCTACTATGGCATGGTTTTCGAGTTGCTCGGCATCGTCGGCGTCCTCGTCCTCTTCGGAATTCAACAGCCAGACGTCTTCCGGACACAATTCTGGGAGATCGGCCATCTCATGGGATGGAACTCATCACCAAACATGATCCTCTACGCATACGCCAATCATCAACCCCTACCTAAAGTTCCCTTTGTGTGGTCACAACTGTGAGTGTGTCCCAGTACCCGCCATCACCGTCAAGAGGGTTTGGCACTAACACAGGCAAAAATTCAGATTAACAAACTTCAACGTCGCCATCTCCGTCGTCTCCCTCTTCGTCTTGCTAGTCAAGATGATCATGATCATCATGAAGTTCTTCTACCCTGTCATCGGCCTAATCGTCAGTCTCGGCCTCACGGTGCTCTACACCGTCTCCGTCTACGGCCAGGCCGGCCCCGACTACGCCGACCCGGAGCACCCCAGTCCTGTGCCCTGGTACATCGCCAAGTCGTGCTCGGTCGCGAGGCCGTTCAACGCCGAGGGAAACTGCCAGATTGCCAAGGGCGCTTTTGCTGCTACCATCTATTTGCTGTATGTTTTTCCATCACCTTCTTTCCCCCTTGTTCTTTCAAAGTAATTCATTACTGACACAACCAAAACAGATTCCTCTACCTATGCAACTTCATCCTCTCCATCTGGTCCATGTGGCCCAACAAGATGCTCGACATGTACGACGACGATGACTCGGACGACGAGCAAGAGAGCAAGCCCAAGGGCAAGCAGCCAGTCGTCAACGTCACCGCTCTTCACGGCGGCATCGGCATTATGAGCGGCGGTAGCCCAAGTACGGGTTACTACGGAAACAAGGAGTGGGAGATGCAACCTACGCAGCAGCCTCCTACGAGCCCGAGGGCGGTGCACATGTCGGGAGCAATGGGCGGCGGTGGTGGTCACGGTGGTTACGGTGGAGGCGTGGAGCCGCCGCTGTTTACCCCCAGGACGCAGGCTTTTCATGCGTTGGATCGGAGGTTGCCTTTGAGGAGTGGTTGAAGGGTGCCGTTGTGTGTTTGATGGATGTGCGCGCGGCTGTGAAAGTGGCAGCGCGGGAAATGAGTCCAAGTTCACGGGAGGAGGAAAATGACCACCAGAGTTTCATGTTTAATTCTTGGAAGGGGATGGAAGGAACGACCCGCGAGGATGTCGGCGGTTTATCTTGCTCGGGGAAACAACAGCTCTCACGAAACACGGGAAAGGTGCTGCTCATCGGTTGCTCTTGCCAAAACAAGTTTCAGCCTAAAGGAAGCTAAAAAGACATCGTCATCCGAGGCCATCTTATAGGATGGATGGAATCAACCAAGTCCACGACCCAGGAAGGCAAGGGTATTTGCAACGCGGAGGGAAGGAAGCTGGATCTTTTTGTCTCTCCAGCTACATGATACCAACATCTCTCTACACTTCCACCCATCATCACTGCAACCTCTTCCTCTTCCTTTTATCTTTCTTTTTCACTTTGTACATATCTTATATACCACGGGAAGGACTGGAACTGGATTGTATCATACTAATGGCCGAACTACTCGCCATCATTGCTCAAGGAGCAAGAAAAGTCAAACAAAATAACAGGTCTCGATTGTTGACTGACTGCTACATACCTTCCCCGTCCCTGATATTTGTCACTTGTGGCAGTACTTAACTACTTCCCACATCCTCAAAACATCCCCCGAATACCACCACCTCTTAAACTTCAGAACAGGAAAAGAAAAACGAAACCTCACCTCCCAAACCCTTATATCTAAACAAACTCAATCAAAGCCGCACTCCCCGCCTCAACCACCACCCCCAACCCCACCTTCCCGCCATCACTCACTCCCTCGCCAACCCACGCCCTCTCACTCTCGCTCCTCCTCGTCACATTCGCCAACCTAACCGGCCTCCCCTCGTCCAGTTCCCAATTATAGCTCCAACCATCCCAGGTAATTCCCGTAATGGCATCGCTCCCGTTAGCCATCAATCTCTTCACCATCACCTTTTTTGCTTTGTTTTCCCCATTCAGGAGGTAAGTGGCGGGTAAGGTGAAGTTAAATGTCACCGAGGGCCGCGGGGCAAGGGAGGTAGGAGGCAAGGGCACAAGACCTTCGCCGGAGGCGGTGGTGTTGTAGGATTGTAGGTTGAGAAGGATTAGGCGGGTGAGGGTGGTGGAGTGGTAGGCTGCGTAGGCGGAGAGGAAAGGGGTGGAGGAGATGGGAAGGTGTTTGACTGTTGCGAGGGGGGAGGTGGGGGAGTAAGGGGAGGATGGAGGAGGGGGGGCGAGGAAGGAGGCTACGGCTATGTTGCCGTAGTAAGGGGCTTTGGTGCCGATGGTGGCTTTGGTGGTGGCTATGGGTTGCCAGGAGGCGTACTGGATGGGATGAGGGTTAGAGTTGGTACAGTGGTTGGGAGACGGGAAGTGGGGGGAGGGAGGATATTGAAGGAACCAGGAGAGAAATGGGTAAGGGTAGGTAGGGTTGGAAAGAAAAGGCGTGGGAAAGGGTAGACAGAAGCGTACCCGGTAATCAGTACCCATGTGCATGTGTACCCTCTTGAACCCAACACTTGCGGAATACAAGTTGAAGTCCACACCCCAGAGAGCTGCGCCAAAGGTGTTTGAGAGCCCTGGCCGACCCTGGTTGTATAGCGAGTTGGTCTCGCCAAAAATAAGCGGCGGAGCCGCAGGATCGATAGCTTTGACCTTGTCGTACTCTACAATGTGGGCATCGACCGAAGCCTTGGTCATGGAGTGGTTCATTAGGGTTCCTTGGAGGGTAACCCCTGGGGAGGTTGCGCCACTGATGTAACTATCACCGAAGTCGTTAGAAAGGTCAACTACTCTTGACAGTTCCGCCAACTTACTTGTGCGTAGCAAACAGCTTAATGTTCTTGTCCTCGTTGAGTCCTTCACCCCACGCTTTAGGTGCCTTCAACTTGTTTCCCACGCCGGCGAATGAAGGTGCGATATACCCGTAGGTACCATTTTTGGCCAGGTCTGGACAGTTCTTCTCGAGAAGCTCATGGATCTTTCTCGTGCCGTTTAGCCATTGGTCGACGTACTCTGCCTCGTTCCAACTGGGCGGTCTCACGGGACCCTGGGCAGAAGTAGAGAAAAGATCCGGCTCGTTACCATATGTCCACGCGAACAGCTTCCCCCCGCCCAAGGCCTTGCAGGCGAGCGGGACCGTGTCCAGAAGCGTCTGCCAGCCGGATGTCCGGTTGCCGCCTAGGCCTAGATTGAAGCCATGAATGAACTTGGTGTTCTTGAAGGTATTGTAAGATTCGAAGAACGAGGGACCAATGAAGATGGTGGTTGGGTAATCGGAGGAACGCTTGGGATCGATCGTGCCATTCAGAGCGTAGGGCAGCGAGGCATTGTACAGGGCATAGTCCTGCGTATTGCCGCCGACGCGGATGTACGGCTTGGTACCAATGATCTTGCCCAGGTTATCCAGAAGATTCTCGGAGAAGGTGTTTGGATGAGAATTGTTCCCTGCAAGCAAGCAAAGCGCATTTCAGAAGCTGTCAGATTCGGCGATCGTCCAAGGAGTCTTACCTGCAAAGTCGGGGAAGCTAGAAAACTCGATGCTGTAGCTCACATACCCGTCGAAGACCGGGTTGCTGGGTGCAGTCTCGTCGACGGATATCTGCACCGCATTAATTACCGTAGGAACGGAAGCATAGGCAATGAGGCTCAGGATTCGCCTCATGATTGCTAAATGTAAAGGGCTAGATTATGTCGGCGTCGGTCAGAGAAAGATTGCTGCGTCTAAGTTTCCGAGACAATAACTGTATTTTCGTTCGCCGACCGGCGCTGGCATGGTATTTAGATGAAGCTGACCCATGCTGGATCTTCGTTCCTTGTCTTTCTCCTGCTCACCACGACAGATCAAGTACGTAGTCCATCTCGGTTTCAAGGACAGACAGGCATGTTGTGTGCGAAGCCTATAATGCCACTCGGACTTGCAATATGTCGTAACGGGGAACCCCCGTCGATAGACGAAAACCGAAAGGTAGTAGGCCCGGGTTGCATGCTCGTGTACTATGAGATGCGAGGGTATTTGGGAGTATACGGTTGGCTATGTTTTTGAGCCTGAATAAGGCGATCAGCAGTGTGACGTGACCAAACCCCGCAAAGGGTGGACGTATTCGATCACGATGGATGGAAACCGGGGAAATTTTGTTTTATACATCACATTCCCAGCCTCAGCTTACCATTAGAAATCCTGATGTTGATCTCGTCTAGTCAATATTTTCCTTGGGGCGTGTCCCATGGCTTTTCTTGATCATTATTTGCCCGAGCCGGGCTGACTTGGATTGGTGGAAGGACTCCGACGACGAGATCTTGTGAGACGCAATATTTGTCCGTCCGCTGACGAGGGAAACTCAGAACGAAGATACTGTTCGCCAATCTGGATAGTAGCTTGAGCAGCTACTATGAGATCCCAGTGGTGTAATCAGTGATTCGCCTCGGGGTGCAACCTTTGGGAGGACAAGACGTTGTCTGTTACCCCGCATCCCTCGATTCGGAGCTTTTTTTTGGGTGTGATCGACACCGGGTGGGCGACGGATGGACGGGGAGATGGGAGGGGATGAGCGGGTGCTGCTCGTGGTCGGCAGGGGTCGTCACCGAGGACTCAGGGGTGAGATGACGGCTTTTGTTTACTTTAAGGTTCCGCCAAGGCTGACCCCCTTTTGGCTTCGGCAGTTCCTTCAGAGAGAATGTTTGAAGTTATCTCGAGAACTGGCCGAGGGGATGAGATGGTTTTGGGGAGGTCTGAGCACTGAAAGATATCCGTGACTGAGACTCGAGCTCTGGGCATTCCGCCCCAGGAATCGAAGAACCCCTCAACTCAAAGTTTTGTGTGTCTATATGGCTTCTCAAGAACCGGGAGTCTCGTCCCCGCTGGGCTAGAGCGAGTTGCTGATATAGCACCCTTCTCGAGGCGAGTGTTTCCTGTCACATCAAGAGACATCACTGGCGTTTCTTTTGTCCCAAATACGTGGCTTTGCCTTAATGTGGGCAAATAGCTTCCATTTTTCCATTGCCCTCTGTGTCAACGAGTTTTGACGCCCGGCACGATTTCCGGATTATGGATGCTTCTGTCTCGTCAGGGGCTGAAGACTCGGGGGATCTGTTGAGCAACATCCATGTTGTGAGAATATGGTTGTGTACGCTCGCACGGGGGTTCGTCCCGGTGGTTTTCCCGAATCGGAGAGTTCTGCGAGTCTGTGAGTCTGTGAGAAGCCGAGGTGTACATTCGGATTGGACGCTGAACATGCCATGGAAGGACAGAAGAGAAAGAGAGGAGGGAAGTTGGCTGCCGATGATACCTACCTCTAGCCTCCAGCTCTTTACCCCACCTTTATCGTGCCCCGATAAGGCCGGGTACAGACGTCATCGAGGCTAGCATTGTTTGGGGAAAACAGTCCACTAACTCCACTGCAGCAGCGCTATCCACTAGCGGTCGTCATAGCCTCTTTGCAGAAGTGTAGTGCCTGCGAACCATCGACAAGACAAACAACATCAGCCGACATCGCGTCCATCCAATCCATCCAATCCAAATACCATTTTTCTCCAACTTCTTCCCCGCACATTACCGGCATCCCGTCACCCGTCAAACTGCCATCTGAGCTTCCTCTCGCATTGACATCCGCGGCCTCGGATTTCTGAAGCACCTATTCGCTGCCAAGGTACCTTCTCCTCACACAAATCACTAGTCAGTTGAAACGCCGTCGCCGCCCTCCTCGAGACACACCCACACCCGACGTCGTCGAACTCGTGTTACAAGATGGCATTCTTACAAAGATCTCTTTTCTCCGCCTCCAGAAACACAGCCATCGTCAGATCTCGCTTCCAGACAAAATCCCTACCACTAGTACTACACTCATACTCACGACTAGCCTCCACCATGGCTCCCAAGGTCCGTATAAGCAGACTCGGTGATGCCGGAACGACCGCTTTTACTAACTTCCTTCCTTTAACAGCTCAAAGATCCATCACTCTTCAAGAAGGACGTTTGCTATGTTAATGGCGAATGGGTAAAGGCCCAGTCGGGCAAGACTTTTGAAGTCAATGGTATGTCTATGCCTGCGTTCCCATGCTGTGCCTTTGCAGTTATGCACATATCACGTACACACAACTAACTCCGCTTTCCATCTACAAAGACCCAGCAACAGGCAAGCTCATCGGTACCTGCCCCGAATTCGACGCCCAAGACACCAAGAAAGCCATCGATGCCGCCGAAGTCGCCTTCGAGACCTTCCGCCACAAGACCGGCCGCGAGCGCTCCAAGCTTCTGCGGAAATGGTACGACCTAATGGTCGAAAACCACGACGACCTCACTACCCTCATCACCTGGGAGAACGGCAAGCCGGTAGCGGACGCCAAGGGCGAAGTCACCTACGCCGCCAACTTCTTCGAGTGGTTCAGCGAGGAAGCCCCCCGCATCTACGGCGACACTATCCCCTCCTCTGTCCCGGGTAACCGCGTATGGACCATCAAGGAGCCCGTCGGCGTGTGCGGCCTCATCACGCCCTGGAACTTTCCCGCGGCCATGATCACCCGCAAGGTCGGCCCCGCCCTGGCCGTCGGCTGCACCGTGGTCTGYAAAGCCCCCGGCGAGACGCCCTTCACGGCGCTGGCCATTGCCGAGCTCGCCCACCGCGCCGGCATCCCTCCCGGCGTCGTCAACGTGATCACCGCTCTGGAAAACACCCCCGAGGTCGGCAGTACGCTGACCACTGATCCGGTCGTCCGCAAGATCTCCTTCACGGGCTCCACGCCCGTCGGCAAGCTACTCATGAAGCAGTGCTCGGGCACGCTCAAGAAGCTCTCCCTGGAACTAGGCGGCAACGCGGCCTTTATCGTCTTCGACGACGCCGACGTGGACGCGGCCGTCACGGGCGCCATCGCCTCCAAGTTCCGCTCGTCGGGCCAGACGTGCGTGTGCGCCAACCGCATCTACGTGCAGCGGGGCATCTACGACGAGTTCGCTTCCAAGTTTGCCGAGCAGGTCAAGAACAACTTCCGGGTCGGCAACGGGTTCGAGGAAGGCGTGACGCACGGCCCCTTGATCCACCACCGCGCCATCGACAAGGTCGAGCAGCACGTCCGCGACGCCGAGAAGAAGGGCGCCAAGGTGGTGGTGGGCGGTCACAGGCTCGAAAGCTTGGGCCCCAACTTTTACGAGCCGACCGTCATCACGGGTATGACCCGCGATATGGCCATGGCGTCGGAGGAGACGTTTGGACCCGTGGCTGGCTTGTTCCCCTTTGACACGGAGGATGAGGTGGTCAAGCTGGCTAATTCGACCCAGGTCGGCTTGGCGGGCTATTTCTTTTCTAGAGATATCCAGCGCTGCGTGAGGGTTGCTGAACACCTTGAGGTTGGTATGGTTGGTATCAACACTGGCTTGATTTCGGACCCCGCGAGTCCGTTTGGCGGTGTTAAGGAGAGTGGTTTCGGAAGGGAAGGATCGCTCTATGGTATCGGAGAATACCAGGTGACCAAGATGGTTACGATTGGAGGTATGGGTCAGCCTTTGCAGAAGTGAGCGCAAAGGTGAAGGAAAATTCTACGTCTTAATGTTCTTATGATCATGCAGTAGCGATAGCCCGGCGGGCGAATTTAGCATGGGGTCTTGGGTATAATGGTAGTATGGTTGATTGGCTATAAGGACACTACTGTAAGAAACAAAGGCAGACACAGATGATGCTAAACTGGAACCAAAGACAAAAATCTCTCGCGAGTGCAAAGCTTTCCATGCCCGTTTGTCTCTCTTATTCTCTCTCTCTCTTACTCGTTCTTTCCATGAGGGTATCAGAAGAAACCAATCTCAAAAGGGGTATCTCTCGAAATGCAGACCCGATTCCGACCAAACCCGCAGCGATTAATTAGTATGGTAGGATATTTGTTTTGTTTGTGTTGTAGTTATTAAGGAATTATTTTGAGGAGTCCTCGTGTCAATCCTTCCTAGTATATCGAACTCGAAGCGGCCCTTCGGACGCCGACGGTGCCGATGTCTAGGCGGCAGCAGTCACGGGGACGGAGGAGGCAGGCTTCTCAGCCTCAGTCTCCTCGGTAGCCGGGGCGACGGGGGTGGCCTCGGTCTCGGTAGCGGGCTTAGCAACCTCCTCGGTGGTGGCAGGAGCAACCTCCTCCTTGGCAGCCTCAGCCTCGACCTCGGTCTCGGGGATGGCAGGAACCTCCTCGGTCTTCTCCTCAGCCTTCTCAGCCTTCTCGGCCTTGCCCTTACCCTTGCCCTTGATCGTATCACGGAGACGAGAGAAGGGAGAGGGAGACTTGGGCTTCTCGATCTCCTCGTCAGAGGTGGCCTTCTCCTTCTTGCCAAAGGCGAAGGGGAGGGAGCTCTTGCGCCTGTCGGTCTTGACCTCCTTCTTAGGAGAAGACTCGCCGTTGGTGGCAGCGGGGACCTCGACGGTCTCAGTGGGGACAGTCGCGGGAGAGTTGACCTCGGCGGAGAGGGGCTCGGTGGTGTCAACAGCAGGGATCACAGGAGCGGTCTCGGCGACGGGCTCAGTGGTGGCAGCAGGGGCCTCCTCAGCAGCAACAGGCGCAGGAGAGGCAGCCTTCTTCTTGCCGAAAGAAAGGTTGCCGAAAAGGCTGGTGCGCTTGGCAGGGGTAGGCCTGGCGGGGGTCTCAGCAGCCTCCTCCTTCTTCTCCTCAGCGGGGGCAGCAGCCTCCTCAACAGGAGCAGCAGAGGTCTCGACAGCAGCAGGCTCGGTGGCAGCAGCAACCTCCTCCGTGGCGGGGGCCTCGGTGGCGGCCTCAACAGCAGGAGCCTCGGTCTCGCCCTCCTTGGGCTCGGGAACAGCCTCAACGGTAACGGGCTTCTTCTCCTCCTTCTTGCCAAAGCCAAGGTTGCCGAAGATCGAAGTGCGCTTGCGGCTAGCAGAGCGGCGCTTGGAACCCTCGTCCTTGGCCTCCTCCTTAACGACGGGCTCAGTAGTAGCGACCTCCTCAGTGACAGCCAGGGTCTCCTCGGTGGCAGGAGCCTCAGCGGCAGCCTCGGTGGCGGGCTCAGCAGCGGCAGCGGCCTCGGGGGCCTTCTCCTCCTTCTTTACAGCAGGCTTGAGAGTCTCAATGGTCTTCTTGTAGGTCTCGCTCTCGACAACGGTGTTGGCGAGCTCCTTGGCCTCGGCGATCTTGGCCTTGAGCTGGGCAACCCAGTTGTCGCGCTCAGCGGTGTTGGAAGCCTTGAAGGCGTGCTTGTGGCCCTTGGCAGTGAAGTGGAACTTGGTAGGACCGTCGGTGGCGGGCTCAGAAGCATCGGCCTGCAAAGTAGCGGTTAGCAAGATGTGAAATGATCGCGGCGCAAAGATCAAGGTATCCTTACGAGGTGGATGGCGCCGTGGGGAGCGGCCTTGTCAGACTTCTCGCTGAAGAAGAGGAGACCCTTGCCGGTCTCGGCGGCCCAGGCGGTGACGTGGTGCGCAACATCGGCGGCCTTGTCAGCCTTGAAGTTGCTGATGGACTTCAGATCGACGGCCTCGTTTCCGAACCAGAAGAACTTCTTGGAGAAGAGAAGGTTCCTGGGGGTGATAGTGTTAGCTTTGCGACTCTCTCCATCAGACGCGCTCCTGTGAGTATCCTACTTGGGGAAGTTGGCGGGCTGGCCCTTGTGCTCAAGGTGACCCTCCTCGACGGGCTTGACTTCCTCCTCCTTCTTGGCCTCCTCAGCAGCAGCGGGGGCGGCCTCGGCCTCGATAGCCTCAGTAGTGGCGGCGGCAGCGGGCGCAGCCTCGGCGTCGGCGACAACAACGGGAGCCTCAGTAACGGGAACAACCTCGAGGGGCTTGATCTCGGCGGGGACGTCGGCAGTGGTGACAGGCTGAGTCTCCTGGGGGAGCTCAACGTTCTTCTGTTCGTCGGACATTTTGAATAGTGTGAAATAGGGATGGGTATCTGGAAAAAAGGAAGAAAAACACAAAGGGGTATTGGGTATCACTGAAGAAAAGACAGCAAGAAAATGCAGAGAGCGTGCGCTTGGGGGGATTATTACGCGACGTTGCTCTGACACGAGGTGGTGGATGTGTGGGAAGCACAAAAAAAATCTCTGGGGGGAGAAGTTGTGATGGCGGGAGGGAAAAGAGAAGGGGAGGGAAGCAGGAGGAAACCGCGTGATGACCCCTGGGGTACTTAAGTTTATTGAAGCCCTGGCAGAATGGGCAATGCAGGGGAGTGGTCTGGCCTAGCAGCTCCCCTAGCAGGCAAAAGTCTGGGCGTACTAACCTAAGGTACCGTCTGGCTGTGACTGTGCAGCGACTCGTCCCGGGGTTGCCAGGTCAAGACCACACCAAGACGGGAGGTTGGTTCAAGGTTCTCGCTTCCACTTCCACTTCCACTCTCCCACAAGGTCCCCTCGTCCCCCTCGTCGTTCGTGGGAAAGAAAACGGCGGTAGGACTTCCTGAGTGATCTGCGCTCTCCAAAGCCGCCCTGTGACTGGTCAACTGCTTCCCCCTCACGTCCGTCACCCCCCTTGCTTCACCACAACCCCCTTCTTCTGGACAACCTTTCCTCCGTTGCCAGTTTTGCTTGCTGCAGGGTCTGAAACGGAACATGCTCTGTGTAGCGGCAGCTGGCCGGCAGTTGGTGCCAAGAAGCCCCTAGTCCCAACTTGAATGTCAGAGCTGCCTGAGCTGCGTCAGCTATGCGAGGTTGGTGCGAAAAGAAAGAATGCCTGCTTTGACGGAGATGAGAAATGTCCTGGTTCATGGATGACCCAAACTGGTCCGTTTTTTTCGAAGCTGCGTTTTCCTGGCTAGCAGGTAGCCTGACAGGGATGATAATGTGTGATTTTCGCATGCGCTCTGGCTGCAGTCCTTTCTCGCAGAAGCCCAGGCGCCTTTTGATTGGCCGCAGTGCCGGCCAGGTCTCGTCCGCTTAACCAACGATACCTGGCAGGAAAGTACCGGCATTTCTTGCTTTCTGCAGGTCAATTTCCCCCTTTCCAACGACCTTGCGAAAGGCGTTGATTGCCCTACGAGAATCCTACGAGAATGTGGTACCTGCCGATGAGCGTGCATGTAGAAGCCGTTAGCGCCAGGAGACCCCTTAGCGTCTGGTAGCTTAATTAGACCCCCTATCCCCGTGCTCCTCCTCCGTCGATCACGCTATGGAGACGGTGGAGCACGGCGCTTCTTCATCAAACGTACCACTTCGGTTCTCTGTGTGCTTTTTGCCAATGTTACCTAATCTGTTCCGTCTTAATTTTTCCATACCTTAGTCTCGCACTTTCTTTCGCTCGTCTCTTGCATCTTTTGTGCATGTCGCCGCCGCAGAGTAGTTTGGGAGCGATATGGCGGCTTGCGATCGAGGCTCCCAACAGCAGGTAGGTGGCCGACCAGATATTGTTTACCCTGGTTTTGTTCCCCCCTGCATCATGTATTGAAATGGAACTGTGAAAGCTTGCCCAATCCAACTCCACCCGTTAAATCCGTATAAGGTTTAGATCCCTTCCCAATCCTTCAACCCTCCACCGTTTCCTCCTTGGTTTGTCCTCTCCACAACGAAGAGAACGCAAAACTAAAAACGAAATACTGGTCTGGTCGAGTTCTTCTTGGGTTGGCGCTGACCTGGGCAGCTGGCAGGACAAAGCGAGCAAAGGGAGATTCCACACCTGAAATTTCCAGGCTTGGCCCATTTTCATGTGCAATCAACTTTGCTGTTCGAGACTCCACTGTGACTGGAACGGGTGCTGGTGACTGCTGCGCTGCAATTGAATCGAAATGCCATTGTTCAGATGAGAATGGTACGGTAGAATCGCTTGAGATCATGATGTTGATTGCAATCAGTTGAAAGCGCCTGTTTGCGGCGGTGGAGGAGAATGCGACAGAGCGGCGCAAATTATTGACATCACAACGACGTTGGTCGCCTCTGTTTATGGATGATCCAGTTGAAAGGAGTCATCCCTTTTTTGCTGACATTTTTTGACCGTTCTTACCACGGCGGCGCATTGATCCTTTCGGGATGGAGACCCCGGTTACCAAAAAAGTAACCATGGCGGGAAAACCACATGCGCTTTGACGGCGAGCAAGATGACTACCGGAACTCGAAGTAAGAAGGATGGTTGCCCCGCTCGAAAACGAGCTGAATGAAAGTTGTAACCATGAAGGCACCTCCACGAGCTCCAGAATAGTATCCTGTTCGCATTTTCGCGACTTGTGAAAAACTTTTTCTTCCCTTTTTCCAAGGAAAAAAATTGTTCACCCTCCAGTCAGGAACTGGATAAGCTTGGGCTCAGAAGATGCTTGTGCGGCCCCGGCAAATCACCGTATCCCTTACCTCCACTTCCAGGGGCGCGATGTAACGGCACCTTTTAGGACGCCGTCGAGAATGCTCTTTGCGAGATTGGCGATGGTGTTCGGGACAAGTCCGGGCCAGAAACAGAGCAAACTTGATAAAAGAGATATCCGGTGGTGACGCCTTCAATCCGAAATGGGTTGGTTCCTGTTGCAAGAGCGGTGAGATCAGAGATAGATGTTCACGAATTGCTTGTCATATACTGACGACTATCTTATCACACCAACACGCAAAAGTGCTAGTGTAGGCCCGGCTCTTGTCGTATCCTGTCGTTTGTGATTGCGAAAGATAAAAGTTAACCCAACGACTTTTTGTTGGTCTTTGTAACAGGGCCTCTCCGCGCCATGTTTGGCTGGACTAAAACGTCGTCTCTTCCAGTCATTTGAAGGCTGACTGTTCGCCATTGTTGGTTTCGAAGAGCTCTTCCAGTCACGCAACGACTCACCAGGAATGCGCAAGATGTGGTTTGCCCATGGGCTCCTCTCGTGGTCTGATGGGTGCACCAAGAAACAAATGCTCGACCATTTCAGAGGTCGATGGCGTTCCCACACATGCAACCACCATCCCGTACGCATGATCTCTTCTTTGCAGCTGGCTCGGGCGGGGTTGTGGCTGGCATGTTGCGCCTGTGCTTTTCAGTGGACGTCACCGGACAACTTTGGATGATGATTGCAATGCGCCCGCGCACCCTCTTCCCTTCAGCCCTTCCTGACTCGATATACTCGGTGATGGTGTGTCGAGAGAGCTGTCAAGCTCCACGACGTCCGATAACGGCTCGGCGAGAATGCTGATGAAGGAAGAGAAAAAAAAGTTTCGGATTGGTGCTACAATTCGATTTCCCCGCCGTCGCCGGTCGTGATCCCGAACTTGACCGTGCCGCCGAGTCTCCAGACGGGTACCAATCGGCTCTGGACCAGGCTGTCCTTGAAAGCTTTGACCGCTGCTCTCACGCCCAGGCTCCAGCAACGGCCCGGTCCACTTTTCCTCGAACACAAGCGAGGTTGAGGACCTGACGGTGAGTCGGTGAGGTTCCCCCCTTGCGTTGCCTACAATGCTCCCGTCCGAGACGGAGGTGGACAAGCCCTGTACCGGCAGCCGACGATGGTGACGGGCAACGAGCTCGAGCGGGACGGGAAGGTTGGATGCGCAACCTGCGACCTGCATACCTGTCCTTCGGGGTTTCAGGTGTTCGTCAAACCAGAGTCGGGTCCAGGAGAGGAAGAAGAACAAGCCACTTGTTCGACGCGCTCCCGCCCATGCTGGCCACCTCATGTTTCCTATCTTTTCCATTTGTCGTTTCACATTGATGATTCCCGATTTGTTTTGTCTCCAAAAACTCTTTCCACCTCGAGGAGCACAACCTGGAACGTGGGCGCCAGCAGGTCAGAGCGCCTAGCAGTAGCGTCAGGTACAGAAGGGCTGCACTGTGGACTCGAGCATGGCCCCCCTGACAGGTCGGTTCAAGCTCCGTTTAGAACTCCGACAGACGGGGCGTGTGAGCGATTGCAAGTATAGCCGGGCGGGAGCATGATCACAATCTACATTTTGCTTCGCCTACGCCTTAACGTAAAGCCCTCACTACGAGAACTGCTCGACATGCTTCTTCAGTGTTTTCGACCACACATATTTCATCATGATGTTGGTGTCATATGGCCAGAGCTCACGGGCGGGTCCGGGCCCGTTCGCATGTGGGGCCTTTTCAATGGGTTTGGGTTTCTCTCTCGCACTTCCTCGCCAAGACATATTTCCCCTCTCCTCAACTGAAACATGAAAGGAGCAACTTGGACCTCGACTTCAACAACCAACTCAAAAACCAAAAGATTATCGCGTAAACGTCCGATGACCCTCGAAAAGCACCGACGATAAAGAGGTGGCGTTATTATTCTCCGATGTCCGATCCTTCTCATTGCCCGAGACTCGTCTTGGGCGATGTCGGACGGTATCTCGTGCCTCGTCCTCAGACCTCCTGTGCCCCTCTCGTTGAGTAAACCCAACCCGTCGATCAAAGCGATCACTGCTTTCAACACACCCACATCTCACACCATGTGACCTGGCACCAAAGACGCACTAAGACACGGGCGTGGGACATCACGTTGACAACCAAAGATTTCCCGTCGGTGATTGGATCTACAATGAGAACTCGCCGCGCCTTCGTCTGTCTCGACAGGACCCGGAGGCAGTCTCACCAAGACGCCCTTGAGGATGGTTGAGGGGAAGGCTAAAGTACTGACAATACGCGGGGGTGTGTGACACAACCTTGGCTTCATCTATGATCGTAAGTCTGCTCTATTTTGGGTGCACGTGCTATCTCCAGATTGTTGCTTTAGTCGCCTCGCATACATACTACAACCGCCAGATCTCGATTCAATCGCAAGTTATCTGCCAACCAGCTCTTCGCTGTTCCTATCCTGTTTTCGACTATTCTCGGAGGTACCTCTCAGGCAATGAACCGATATCGCACCTTGGCCGGGCAGCACCACCACTTGTCCTATCATCTTTCCCGGGAGCCTTGAGCTTTGTTTACCTGTCTGCTTTCCTTTCCAGTGCTCAACCTTGCAGTCCGGCGAAGCACCTGACATGTTTTGCCGCTCGGTTCCCGTCCAGGCAGTCCACCTACATGCACCTCCCATCGTTCCCGTTCCCGCCTTCGTCCGTCTGCTTGCGTTGAGCTTACTCTGCCAGTTAAGGTACACGTGCAGCAGCATTGAGCCAGATCCAAAGCCTTGAAGCTTTCGTCTTTGCTGTACATTTACCTTATACGGAGTACACCGGCTATCAATAAGCCGAAGGACGATAGAGCATTCCGAATCTCCAAAACAACCCACCACTAGCTCGCTCTTGTGGTGTGCGGGCAGCCGTGATTGTGGTGAGCTATTATCTCTTCGTGGGTATAAGGGTGTGGGCTATACAGGACACACCAATTAGTGCAGATTGGGGGTTAAAAGTGTATGTGCTTCGCGGATTATCCTTTCCAGATCGCGTCACACGACCGTTTCTTGTTCGGCCGCTCTTCCGTTCTCATCAGAAATCGAACAATCCAGAACCATTCAGCTTACCAGTCGCACATTTCCTCAAGCACCATTTGTCTCCCCTCACTACCTATCTGTCGTCGGTAGCCACTTAAGGTCACTTGTGCCTGTAGGGCTTGCGAATTATGGGCCTATATCCGATCATTCCCATACTTCAGTTCCTTATGCTGCGTYGAGATCGTTACAAGCCGTTTTATAAGCGGGAATGCATAACGTATGCGGTCTACCACGCGCGCGCTATACCGAGTCAAGTGCAGCTTACCGCAAAGTGACTCGAGTACATGAGGACTACGACGACCACTTGCTTTCTTTCTTCCTTTCGTGTGCTTCGCTCAGGTTCCTGTGAAGACACTTAGGCGATGATGGATACGGCAGATGTACACCGTACCACGGTGTGTGAGACACACACGATCGCTGCGGAGAGTCCCGGTTCCCGTCCTTCTTGGATATCAACCAGCGTTGGCCAGACCGTTCTTGAGCAAGTGGTACAACTTCACATGAGGACGCGAGGCTACCCGGTTGCTGTGGTGAGGATAGGGGCTGCTAATTCGACTGGGGTATTGTTTACCCTCGTTTGGGCAGAGGTGAACGCGAGCCTGATGGGACTGTGTGTTGATTCAACTCAATATATGTTGCGTATCTGGCATTCTAACCTGGCGCATACATTAACAAGGCCATTGTTCTAGTCGGGAAAGTGCGTCCCTACCTAGAATCTTCAATATTTGGAAGCTTGTGCGAGTTTGGCTCCATACGACATGTATTTACTCTTATCAACTCCAGCAAAGTATCGCTGGGGTCATCATCAAGGCGAAGAATTGCCAGTGCCTGTAGTCAACTTTGGAATTCACCGCATCATATCACGAATTGGGCACAATGACTGCTACAAGTACATCCTCAGTTCCAGTTGTTACATGTGGTCACCGAGAAGAATATCCGCGACTCTCAAACAAGACGACATTGGTTGGGAATTATTCCTTGATATGCTGCCCTACCAAGACACTCACATATATCTCACGTCGAAGTCAACTTGAAGTTGGACCATATAGTTCAATGCATAGGAAGTTGATGATAGATGCAATTCCTTCATTGCAGTATCTGTTCTCGCCTCAAACATCCACTTCTCGCTCTTGCCTCGAAGTGTCGTTGAGCGTCTCAAGCCATTAGATCACGCACTACATGCAGAAAAGGCAGGAACCTTGATGGCCCCTACGGAAATAGACTGCGTGTGCTCCTTCCGTCTGAACTTACAGTGGATGCCTACTTGTTGCAGGTTCTCACACCAGCCGTCTATTGTGCCTTCCTAYTGTCGGGCATTCTGAGCCCGCAGTGCGGTCATCGGTGAATGCTCTTTCGGTGAGAGCATCGGGCGGGGYCTATTGATGCCTCTCTCGTCCCATCACCATCCCATCCAACCGCGACAACTCGTGCCCCATCCCGTATTTTGGCAGACCTATTGAACGGTGTACCTCCCAATTGGAGTTCTGTCATCTGAACATACCAAAGCAAACACTGCGTGGAGATCAGCCGGCGAGCGAGAACAATGGGGTGAATGGTCTCTTCTGACTTCAGGCTGACGCGGATTGCAAAGGTCAGCCATCAAAACGCAAAGTTTCCTCAATCAACCTTCACCTCCCCGACACAGATCTCCGAAAAAAACAAACCATTTCGATAACTTGCACCTTCACGCCGTTCGCACCATCTTACCATCTCAAACTTGGACGCACCCGACCATCTTCCCCCATAACACTTCCCACTTCCCACTTCCCTCCCCGTAGATTTCGGGGCTTCGCCATCTCTTCCCACTCTCACCTACGTCTTGCCCCTCTACCGTTTGGGACAAATCCGCCCCTTTCCCTTCTGGATACACGCACAAAGTGCGCTGTTTCCTACCACCAACGAGCGCTGCTCTCGCATCATTTCACAACTACCAACAGAAACCCATTAACTATCCACCGCTTTCTATCCTGAAGATCCGAGCCACTCGCTCTCGACACCATGCCAAAATCCCGTACTTGGAAGGCCAAAGGCCGGCGAGGAGATACGTCAACGCAGGCCACCGGCTCCAAGTTACTGCAGCCTACCACGGACTCGATCGATATTACACAAGTCACTAGTCACGGCAACTCGGAGCGGTCTGGCCAATCTGGCTCCGGTGATGGTAACGGTCATACTGGTCAATGGGACTCTTTCCAACCGGAGAATGCGAGCGAAACATGGGAGACATTCGCTGCCCAATGCGAGAAAGACTGGGATATAGAGAAGACCTCTGTCGACACCCAAGCTGGCAAAATTTACCCTCTCCCTGGGACCATCGTCGACTTTCCCCACCCGAGATCAGACTTCTTCCAGAAATTTCAGCTGCCCCAGAAGCAGAAGCCTGCCAGTTACGAAAGCCTCCTCGGCTTAACAAGCACAGTATGTAATTTCTTAGCAACGAGTTCTTGAGAGCCAGCGGCTGACTTTACCTTTCCACAGACTTTTCGCTCCAACATGCCCAACCGACGCTTGTTCTACTACAAGCGCAAATGGGTCTCTTTGGGAGACAAAAACCCCCAAGATGTGTACGACATGGTACACGAGCGCGACGTTCTTCGACAACTCCCTAGAGCCCACAAAGAGACTCCTCGAGGCCACCTTCGGCGTATCAAAAAGCTTTACCGCAAGGCGAACCAAGACAATGCATTCCGCTTGATGCAAGCTACCAAACATTGCGAACCAAGATTGTTACTGGCGCCTGCTCCGGCTGATGGTGTTCTCAATACGTCCAAACCCATCAAGACTGACCATGGGAGGAACCCTAACAACGGAAGGAGCGGACTCATACGTCTCATGAACATCCCGGAAATCTTCAACAAAGTAGTGGACTACATCGAACCTACCGTTGCCGACCTGACATCGTTGGCAATGGCTTGCAAGGACACCGCCCGATTGACCAGTGGTCGGTTCGCAGTTTGGGACTTCTCTTCGGGTAACTTCCATACCGAGGAGAGTTACAGGAACGGAGTGGGCGGAATACGGATGAATACCTTGATCATCACACCAATCACAAAAGTCGAAGCTGCTAGCCCTCAAGACAAGCCGTTCGAGCGGGAGTTCAAGTTGTTGACTAAGATGGTTCGTACCATGAGTTCCACTCTCACGAGTTTCCGAGACTTGATTCTCGACCAGATCCCATATCTCAACATTGGTCTGGTAAGGTTGATGATCAAGTCAATGCCAAATCTTGAGAGTATCGCCATTACGCGCTGCAAACAGCTTGATTTTACCAAGCTTGACTCCCTCCTTCGTATCATTGAGGAGAAGAATAGGCTTGCAGCTACCGGCCGCCACAAGGAAGTGTGCTTGGATTTCTACCCGTATTTTTTCGAAGGTCCAACTTCTGCGCCCAACACAGTTGGATCTTTCGGGGTAACCTACCATAAGCCAACCTTTGACGTGCCGAAGGCTGTCTTCGCTCGGATCATGGCGTGCTGGGACCTTGCCGACACGCTCGGCGTCGACCTTCTCAGTGACAGCTCGGGGATTTGGCACTTCATTCGCCGTCTACCCGGTCCAGATCCTTTTTGGGCTTACAAAGCTCGTGAAGCGGTCTTGACATGGGAACGTAATCGCCATATTCCCGGTCGTGGTCGTAACGCGCATCGTTGGGGGTCTGAAGTCATCAGGCGCCTGTGGAACGATTTAGGCGCCGCAGTTTCTGGCGATACAACCGAGAAGATTCCTCATGAGCCGAAGGAGAGGGAATGCAGTGGATGCATTACCCCTCTCCCAGATTACTTCTTTGCCGACATCAAGAACCTGGTCTGCTGGGGATGCAGAATGGGTGCTTTTGTGGCGAACCATGAAGACAGCCATTTCCGTGACCGCACAAATCGCGTCATGGAGATCTGGTTGGGCAACCGCAAGTCATGGCCTATTCAGAGACTCTATTATCTACCCTGCGACGAGGTCGAGGAGAAAGATGCCCTCAATATGGCGAGATTGACCGACGAAGCTTGGCGGTATGAACTCTTTGAGTTCAAACCGGGCATGCCCCGATTTCCACCAGCGATACACTGGCAAACCCATCTGTCTTCAACCAAGAGGACAAGAGAGCTTTTGTGGCCATTGACTGGACGTACAAATCATCGCGAAGGTGGCCCTCAGTACGAGAATGCATACCTCCTGGCTGGACTAAATCCTTTGTTGGATGAGCAGACGGAGAAGAAATATCGAGATGGGGACAGAACAAATCGCCGTGATTTCTTTCGCATTTATGTCTCCGATATGCGCTCCATGCCTGATTGGGAGCCGTATAATCGCAACTGGGAGGCAAGGGAAAGAGCCAAGGCGGCTTGGGAGAGGAAGGCCGCGTCTTATTCGGGGGGGTGGTAGATAAACCACGTTCTCACGCTCGGCACGCATCGCTCGGATTTGGGGATATAGATCGGTATTTGTATATCACGCGGATCGGCCACTCGTCTTTTCTGGACCCTCGATATGGGAAGTTTGCTAGAATCAGGCACAGATTCATTTCACCCTCGTTATCTGAACGATGCAAGAGGTGACAACCCAGTGTCATCACAGCATGGAGTTCGAGTTTGATGGTGATGACATTAGGTTTTCAGGAGATTCTGTCAAGGAATGGAGGAAAGAGGGTGGACAATGAATCATGGCTGATGGGCTATTAAGGGAAGGCAACTTTTGTTTTTCAGGAGCCTCGCCAGTTTTTCAACTTTCATAGCTTTCTCGAACTCGGCTGCAAGTTTACCCATCGAGCCTTGAATTTAAGGAGTTTCGATGATTCAGTGTTAGCAGAGCACTTAGTAGCTACGAAACTAAATGGACATTGAAAAGAAAAGGAGAGATCTCCGAAGATACCGAGTGACACGGATGTTTTCGGCCACGATAAACGGAACAGAGCGAACTGAATGATAGCATCATTCCTAGCACCAAGTCTCCCCAGCAAAGCCCAACGGAGACAATGTGAGCACCTCTGGGTATCAAGAGCCTTGTGAACCGGGTGCCTAGGGAACAACGACTATGATCATGTCAGCGACCATCACCAACAACAATCACATTAAAGATAACGATGGAGCTGGATAAGGATAGGGGTATCATAGTCAACAAATCAGACAATACTCGCTAACATGCTAATCATACAATCAAACAAACAACGTAAGACACCAAGGCAGAAATTGAGAAATCAAGCCTCACTCTCCGAGACATCCTCCTTCTCCTTCTTCTCCCTCTTCCTCTCCCTCGCTCCCTTCTTCTCCGCCTCAACCATCATCTCCCTCGCCTTCTCCTCATCCTCATTTGTCCTAACCGCCCCCGGAACATTCGTAACATGCCTCAAGTTTCCAAAACTCAAGCAATCACTGATCCTCTTCGTGCCACTAAACAGCATCACCATCCTCTCAATCCCACACCCCCACCCGCCCGTCGGCGGCAGTCCGAACTCCAAAGCCTGGACATAACTCTCGTCCACCTCCATCGCCGACTCCCCCTCCTCGTTGTACACACCGGGAGCTAAGCTAGCCTCGCGCTTGGCGGCGTTGAGCTGGTCCACGAGTTTTTGCCTTTGCGAAACCGGGTCGTTTTCTTCTTCGTACATGTTGGCTAATTCTTTGCCGTTGATGAAGAGCTCGGTACGCGCGGAGACGTGCTGGCCTGTTTTGGGGCAGACGAAGCTCTTGGAGAGGGGGGACATGCAGACTGGGTGGTGGGTGATGAATAAGGGTTTTGTTAGGGAGTAAGGCTCGAGGAACTCGCTGGCTAGGTTGTCGAGGAGCTTGGCGAGCGTGACGTCGGGTTTGTTCAGTCCCGGGACGTCGATATTGTGCTGCCTAAGGAGGGAGAGGAGGTCCTCGCGCGCAGAGGGGACAGAGAGGTCGGGTAGCTTGAAGCCCAGTGCGGACTCGAGGGCGGGTATGAACTCGAGTTGTTGGAAGGGTCGCTGGTATTTTGACATGTCGATGGGAGGGAGGGAGTCGAGCTTGGTGGCGATCAGGTCGCGGCAGTGCGAGGCGGCGCCGCAGATGAGTTCCTCGGTGAGAGTGATCAGGTCGTCCAGGTTGGCGTAGGCGTTGTAGAACTCGCACATGGTGAATTCGGGGTTGTGCGTCTGGTCGATGCCTTCGCTGCGGAAGGCAGGGCCGAGCTCGAAGACTTTGTCGACGCCGCCGACGACGAGACGCTTGAGCCAGAGCTCGGGGGCGATGCGCATCGCGAGGTTCTTGTTCACGGAGGTCTCGGAGGCGGTCACGGTGAAGGGTCGGGCGGTGGCGCCGCTGGCATTCTCGGCGAGGATGGGGGTTTGGAACTCGAGGAAGCCGCGCTCGTGAAAGAAGTCGCGGAGATACTTGATCAAGTGCGATCGCAGCCGGAGGGTGTCGATGGTCTTGCGGTTGACCAGCATGTCGACGTGACGGTGCTGGATGCGGACTTCCTCATCCTCTAACTTGAAGGGTAGGGGGGCCAATGCTGGGGTTAGGAGCTCGGGCAACCTTGTGGCTTCGATACTCAGTTCACCAGTCGGCGTCTTGGTTGCTCGGCCGGTGATGGCTGTGTTGGAGAAGAGGTTCACGGTCAGTCATGCCGCTGTCATATGATTGATGGGCAAGAACAAGGGGAAGAAGACATTATGAGACCAGAATCACGTACAGACAATATCGCCTCTATTCAACAGTTTTGCAAGCGTCTTAAATTCTCCTAGCTCGACTCCTGTAACTTGCAGCTTATTGAAGTTACAGAGTCCCTGAACATGCTCGAACTCGCCTTTGAGGTCGAGGAACATGAGCTTGTTGCCGGCCCGGCGGACGGACTGGACCCGGCCATGAATGATGACCTCTTCGTCGGCATGCTTGCCCATCTCAACATCCTTGAACTTCTCCCGGAAGATGGGGATCCGCATGGGCGCACCGCCTTCATGGCGAATGCGAGGATACTTGAGGGCATTGGACTGTATCAACTCATGCTGCCGAGCCAGGTGGTAGAAACGCAGGTACGCCGCGTTACGGGCGCCCACTGGCTTCCACTTCCAGGCGTAGGGCCGCAAGAACTGAAGACAGGGAGTAGATGAATTCATTATTGCGTCTATTGAGATTGTCATGAGTGGTTAGCATGACATGTTGTCTTGGACCAAAGAGAGCTGTTGACAACAAGTGGTGGGAGAATGGGTAGGAAGTTCAGAAATGGAGCATAGTGTGATCATGCACGCGCAAGCGCGTGTCAGTCGCAACGGTTCTAATGTTTTGGCAGATCATCATATAAAGTGGGCATGTGATTGTGTATCGAGAATAATGTGTGTTGTAGACTTACAATCATGGTGGTTGCCCCAGTGTGTTTTGCCCACCTGGAGCTTGATTGCAGAGGAGAAAGATTTGTCTCGGCACGAGCCATAACGCCTTTTATATCGTACTTTTTTTTCGGCTGCCCCGTTCCCCACGCTCCAGTCTGCGGGACTCCGCCGAAACTGGAGCGACTCTGTATAAGAGGGGTCGTAGCCAATCAGAGCCCTCAATTGCACTCACCGAGCGTCACCGGTCTTCACCTGTGGTCCCGACCTTGCCGAACTCGGGCCTCACCGTGAGAGCGCGGACGTCGCAGCCGAGCATTAGCCGCGCCTCTACCGCCTTTTTTGGTGAGTGGGTCAGTGGGCAGAAAGCGGATCCAAAAGTTCTTTGAGCCAAGAGAAGCTGGCCCTGGAACGAAGCTTGTTGCGCTCGCCCGCGAAAGAGAGTGTCGTCGCTTCGCTGCAACGGAGCCGCTGACATCAACCTACCCGCGACGCATCCTCCATCCCAAAAGTAGGTCCCCCCCAAGACCCGGTCCCAGATCAACAACCTACAACACCAACAACCAAAGCTCCTCTAACCACCACGAGCTTTGTCCATCTACAGCGGCACTTCCATATTTTTTCGAGCCCCATCTCACCAAATCCATTCAAAATGTTCGGACTCGGCAGGCCGCAGCCTACTTCGGCCGAGAAGATTGCCGCCGTTGAGAACGAGCTCAAGGTTGTCGCCGAGATGCACTCCCGGTATGTTTTCTTTCCCTTTTCTGTTCCTGCATTCTCATCTCTCCCCTCCTCTTCCCTCCCCTTCCTCTTCCACCTCTCTCTTAGTCCATAACCCTCCCATTACATTCTCTTACTCCTCCACAATTCCGTTCCTTCCTTCCAACTTTGCCGTCCAACCATACCATATCCATTGCCATAACCACTTGGGCAGTTAGCTAACTAACTTCACACTCCAACAAACAGCATGGTCAAAATCTGCACCCTCAAGTGCATCGACAAGACGTACCGCGAAGGCGACCTCAGCAAGGGCGAGTCCGTCTGCCTCGACCGCTGCGCCGCCAAGTTCTTCGAGACGCACCAGAAGATCTCGGACCAGCTGCAGAAGGAGACCCAGGCCCGTGGTGGAGGTGGCTTCGGCATGTAAAGAAAGAAAGGGTTGTTGGAATAGTGGACCAAAAAGACGACAAGACAAAATAAAATAAAAAGTTATACCCACTCGCATCGATCCGGTTCCTCCCACCTCGGTTCTCGGTTGTCGGTTCTCGGCAGAGGCAGAGAAGAAGGAGGAGAGGAAGGGGGAGAAGGAGAGGAGGATATGAATAGGATGATGGGGTCGGGAGGAAGTGGGCGCAGCGCCTGTGGAGGAGCGTCATTCTCAAAGGACTGCGCCCCGTGTATTATACAGCTCAACACCATGGGATTGGGATCACTTTGGAAAAATATAGGACGGCGCAAAGACGGAATAACGCACATCTGTGGCGACTGTCAAAAATTGACAAACCACTCGATTCTAGAACATGTTATGGATGACCTCGGATGATCTTGATGATGTTTCCTGAAACTTCCACTGGCTCTGGGTATTTCGCTTGATCTGGGATCAACGAGAGCAAGAAATGGATTCGAACATCAAGCGAATCAAAAGGAAAATGGTGTCAGCAATGAAGAGCATGTTCAGCCATACTCGGCTGTTGATTTAAAGCATCGAACGTTAGCTTTATCCATTAGCTACTGCTATACCCAGCCCCTTCCTCCTCCAATATCCATAGTTATGTATGCAAAATCCGTCCTCTTCGACGGCCAAACTCGGGTATTGTTGGATTCCTGACTTGACTACAGACCAGAAAGTTGAGTAAACAAAAGAAAAGAAACAAAACAATAACTGTGATGGGTTGAGCGCAATTTAAAAAACGCCAGTCCAGAAAAATGAAGACAAGAAAAAAGGCTCCATGCATCCATCCATGACCTCCCACGTCCAGCTTCCATGCTTTGTAGGGAGAGACCCCACCTATGCGAGTCCTCAAGTATACACAAATGAAACCGCAAAACACATGGCACTGACTTGTTTGTCTCTTCCAGAGACACTTCTATTATCCAAGAAACCCATCTTCCTCAACCTCCCACTCTCACCACCACCACCACCACCACCAACAACAACAACAACACACTACAACCACAACAACCACCTCCCCACCCCAACCACCCCCCTCCCAACCCCCAACAACACCCTCGCAATCATCACCACAAACCACACATACCACATAAACCCCACCAGCACCCACTCCACCGCCAGCCACCCGGCCCTCCTCACCCACCTAAACCGTCTCCTCCGTCTCCTCACCATCCGATCAATCATATCCACCACCCGCTTCACTTTCAGCCGCTGGTGCGTCATCAGGTCTCCGCCGGCATCGTCCGCCTCCTCGGCCGCCCGCCTCGTCATCTCCGTCAGCTCACCGCTGATTTGGCTCCGCAGCGCTTCGACGCGGTTCGTCATGCGCGGGGCGGTTTGTGTTTGGAAGACGGCGACGGAAGACTGGAATGCTGTTGCGGATTTTTGGATGGAGGAGGAGAGGATGTTGGCGGCTAGGGGGAAGAGGTCGGTCTGCGCGACGGGGCGGACAAGGAGGTGTTGGCGGGTGGAAGGGTCGGGGGAGAGGGCGACTATGTCTGGCCAGGAGAGACGGAGGTTGTTGGTGTTGGCGGCCGTGGTAGAAGAAGTGGTTGCGAGGGGAAGGGAGTTGTTCGGTTCCGTTGTGGTGACGTTTTCGTCGGGCTTGTTGGAAGAGGAGTTCAAGAGCTTGCGGGCTTTAGCGCGCCTGTCGATCTCCATTGCGTGGATGCCGGAGCTTAGGAGGAGCGCTCGTAATCGGGCAATCTCCCGCTTGGAGACGATGGTTTGGGGAGGGGCGGGCGTGACGTTCTCCCCTCTGTCGGTTATGGACCAGCGTCCTGCTGAGGAACTGTTGGAGAGTTGACGTCCTTTGGCCATGGATAGCATGGCGTTCAGACGAGCGTCGGCGTCCCGTACACCACCAACATCTGTGTTGACGCTGCTCTTCCGCGAGTCCTCCACGTCAGATACGTCGGAAGGCCCCCATGGACGTGAGCGAGTGATCTCCAGCGGACCTGGAGATGATGTCGGCGAGGCATTCTGAACGTCGATCTTGGGCGGTTTCAGAAGTTCGAAGCGGGAGGACCGACGACTGAGCGGTCGCGAAGGGGGACTAGCGCTAAGCAAACCGTTCTGTTCGATCGAGCCGCCAACGGATTTGGACTTGCTATGATGCTTTTCCGCGGTGGGTATGAACTGTGGCATGACATCCAGGTAGCTCTTCTCCCCGTTCGCCTTACCGTGGTTAGACGGACTACGACCAACCTTCTGTGGTGGCGAGCTGGGTAAGGACCTGGACCGTCCTCTGCTCTCCGTATCAGACTCATCTGAAGAATCATAGTCGTGGACGGGACCTGAGGTAGTCTCTTTTCGCCAGAACATATCGCTGACCTTGGAGACACCGCTGCGCAAGACACTGTCGATGCGTTGGCCCCGGAATAGCCCTTTCAGGCTACTGCTTCCATCTTCCCGAAGTTTGTGATTTCCAGTACTCTTGTTCGATTTTTGGCTTGAGTCGGTTCCTTTCGTCACTATTTTGCGAAGAGGACTGCGGGAGGCCTTCCGCTCGGGAGGTGAAAGCATGCCAGTTGCAGATCCCAATGTTGCGGGAGACTCTACCGGTTGCCGATCCGGCAGAAACTGCACTGATTCAGGGTTCTCGTCTCTTCCGATATGTGATGGAAGCTCAGCCAGCCGCTCGCTACTGCGATCTCGAAATATGCTCCTAACTTTGGTCAGGGGGTTTCTGCTCGGTGAACTCGCTCTCGGTGAGCTTGGTCTCGTTGACCTTGGCGAAACGTCCATGCCCAGTCCAGGAACTAGTACATCATGCATTGGCCGCAAGTCGGGCGAATATGGTGGTGATGTATCATAATCAGTTGAAAACCGCCTATCCCCATTGAGTGACCCAACGCCAGTCCGTCCAGCGAGAACCTGTGCCGGGGCTGGCTTGGCTTGGAGCTTGAAATAAGAGCCCTCCAGGTCAGCCGGCTCAGAGCGGGATGCCGGCCTGCGGCCATCAACGTTGTCAGTGCGGTTAGGCGTCGGTGTAATCCGCGGCCTCTCCCAATCCTTTTCGGGTGTCGCCATTCCGGCATCTGGAAGCTTCAACCGCTGCGTATCCTGGTCATAGAGAGGATGCGCTTCGATATCTCTCTGCTCCTGAGCGATCATGTCTTCCATCTGCCTTGCCAGTATGTCCTTACCACTACTGGAGATAGTCCCATGTCTGCCCCGCCGCTTCCGATCGCTGTCCGTATCAGACGACTCTGAAAACGAGCCTCTATGGATCCGAAGAATATCGCGATTGTATATAGAGCTGTTGGCTCGATGGTGGGATCCCTTGAGCGCTCGAAGTTTCTGTTGCGCTTTATCCCGAGCTCGACTTGCACTAAAGCCGTGCGGTTGCTCCTGATGCACCTTTTGCGTCGGCTTTTGTTCCACAACCTGGGGTGGCTGTTCCGTGCGAGCTTTGTCTAGAGTCGTGAGACTGTTGGAGTTGGAAAATATCTTGCTTGAGCTTGGAGTATCATCTCTTGAGAGCGAACGATAAATTTCGGCACCACCTTGCGGAAAGAGGCGCTTCCAATTCCTATCCTCCAAAAGGAACTTGTTGTCGTCTTGTTCAAGCCAATAGATGTCTGCGATCATATCCGCCGGATCTACGGCCCAGTCAACCCGTGGTCGTTTCAGCTTAGGCATTGCTGTTGTCGGCCTAGAGCCGAGGGACTGGGGAGAATTCTCCTGAGAGAGAATACGAGCCGGAGAGAACGGAGGTATCGAAGGGTTTCCCGGTACTCGGTCCTGACCCTTGGCAATCCATTTGGCTACTTCGTCAACCCATTCGGAAACCCTTTCAACATCATTGAAGCCCTGGCCCTCTCCGTCCAGAGTCTTCCTCTCACGAGCACGAATCTTCCTGTTGCGGATATACTGCAGCGGATTATAAGGTCGGCCAATTATTGTTTCGGCGTCATGGGTCGGTACCCTAGTAGAGAAGTTAGGGCCATTAGGCGTTAGGGGAGGGCTAACGGTGGATGATATTGCTGATCGGTCGGCCTTCAATGGAGGTAGCAGTTCTAGGATCCGTCTGTATTGTGCCATCAACCCCAAGTATTCCCTTGCCTTTTGCGCTCTCGCCAAGGTCGACTGGGAAAAGTGGTATTGGTACGGTTCGCGATCGGCTGGAACTTGCAGTGACCGTGTAGATGCGATGCGCGGGGAGTGGTCCGGTCTAGGTGACATATTCCGCGAAACTCTTCTTTGCTGTTGCAGGTGTTGTCGAAGACTTCCTCCCGTACTGTTTTCCGGCACTGGCCCTAGTCTTGGAGGCACTGGCTGAGAGATGATCCTTCGCGATGCTATCCTCCTCGATTCGCTCAGGTTAAGAGCCATATTCACAATCTGGGCCGACTCCATATCCAGGGGCGCCATGCTTGTTCGTGGGGACGGATTCGCCCCAATGACCGTCTCACCTGCCAGAGAACCGCGGTTCGACGTGGCAGTACTGCCGGTGATGGAGGGTGCTTGTCGAACAGATGGCTCAGCTGTCGATCCTGAGCGCTGAACAAGCCCCAAGCCTACCTCGTTGGAAGGACCCGTACGCTTGTTCCGGCCAGGCGACCTGTCCAGGCCATGCTTAATGATCCTATTCCTGCTAGGCTCTAACAAGCTCTGCCTCTTGGGTAACTGTAGCTGGGTATTTGGAGGATGCGCGCCGAAGACGGGATCGGACAGGAGAAAGGCGCCATTCGTTCTGTGCTTATGAGGGCGGAGGGCGCCTTTGGAGAAATTTTGGTCATCGGGGCGAGGGTGATCGGAACGGGGGAGTCGCTGATCGGGCGGTATACTGGCGTCGTCGCAGTCATCGTGGTCGTCGTTAAGATTCGAGGAAGTCACAGAGACGTCGGGGAGGTTCGCAGTGACCTGGTGGTCCTGGGCAGAGATGGCTGTCGAGGCATGGTCATGGCGGTCGGAAACGAGGTCGGGTTGCTTGGTTGCTCGGCGCGGACGAAGGTTGGATGATGGGCTGGCATCTTGGTCGGTCATTGCTGTGCTGCGCCGTTCACATGCCACGTCTTCAGAGGAAGCGGGGACGGAGGAACTAGAGTCGCATGGAATGGATAATGATATGCATCGTCGTTGTCAGTCTTCCCGTCGTTGTGTATGGGATGAAGACGATTGCAGTCGGTCTTGGCTTCCGAGGCGTCTTGTATGGGCCACCTCACTCGGCTCCTCTAGTCTCCGGTTGAGGGTTCGTCGCCAAGTGTCTCCGTCTTGTCGGTCGGTTCTCGTGAGAGTCGAATGTGTCTGTAGCGGTCTTGTGCTTGGGGGTCTGGCTGGCTGGGCTGGGCGCTTCTTCCGTGGCTTCAGTCTGCCATGTGAACACAAACCAAGACAATGGCCAACGACGACGTCAGACGGGCAAGGTACCGATGCAGTGCTATGCTGCGTCGTGAGTTACTTTCTATTCGCCGAGCGCACTATAAGATGGCTGCAATAATACCTCTAGCAGCGCATGTAAGGGAGAGACACAATGGCCCAGTGGATTCTGGCTCTTGGTGCGACAGGAACAGGCCGCTGAAAGGAGTGATTCGATGGATGCGATGCGATGGATTGGGACAGATGGGAACACTGAGGTCGAAATCGAAGGTCACCTTCAAGACAGTGCATGCGATGCGGGTGCGATACGGGGCTGTCTCTCCCGAACACTGGCAGTCCTCCGCCTCCATTCTCTCCAAAATGTTCGGTCGAGTTCCAACTCGTGCTCCCACCCACCCAAACCCGTCACTGCCACTGGTTCCATCGCCCTGCAGAGCTCACTGCTTCCTGCTGTGGCCCCGTTGAAACTAAGGTAGTCTCATTCACTCTGCACCATTTGGACCCACTCTTGGCGGTCCACAAAAAATGGAGGCTGACAACCAATGGTTGAGCGTCTGTTATGAGAGACTAGTTGAAACGGCGGATCGTCCTTGCTGTGTCATCGAAATCGGTAGCTGGGTAGTCCCAAATCCGTCCCTGGGTAGTCCCCCCCACTTTTTTTGGGCACCCAGCTACAAGCCGCGCAAAACCTTCCGGGGCGCCATCACCAAACGATGTTTGTGAAGTTATTCAGTATCGTCAATCCAGTCAATTGTCTACTGTTGAAGCTATTGATACTGGTGTCGTCGCCTGCTATATTGCTGTCTCAAACGCCGCCTTGGTTCGGGTGTACGTGAAGCCCTTGCTGCTAGTGCTGCCCACCGTGTAAGTGCCGGGGAGGGCCCCAACTGGAACTCCGAGCACCTCCAACTCACCAAGAGAAGATAACAACGACAACGGTAACGACAGCAACAACGAAGCAACAACGAAAGCAACAACGACAGCGACAACGATAGCGACGGAGATGGCGATAGCTTCAAATCAATGGCAACACAAAAGAAAGCGCGCGTATGAATGCACTTGGCTGGCGATATGGTGAGGTTGATGGGCGCGGTTGGGAGCCAGAGATTGGCTGGGCGCCCAAAAAAGTGTGGGGGGGACTACCCAGGGACGGATTTGGGACTACCCAGCTACCGATTTCGCTGTGTCATCGACCTTTCGGCACGCAGTTCATAGGGGGCCCCCTGGCATGCCTGCCTGCAAAAGAGCCAGAAAACGAGGAAGTGGAGCAGGGGCAGAGTACCCCACTGTTACCCGCTATGGATCACGTTCCGTCGGGCCTGGGAACCACCGACAAGCCGCAGCTCCTCAGGGCCTGGGCTGTTTGTTGACTTTGACGCATGTCAGCACGTTGTATTTTCCTATGCTATAAACCTTATTCCATCACTGCATTGGATCCTCACATGGGCAGCATTTTGACCTGCATGACGATGATTGTTGAGTTATCACCATATTGAGTCTGATATATGTTCCTCTAGAGGTTGGACGCAGTGTGTTGGTATATCTAGAGATGGTGTGACCAACGCTCCGGTCATGTGGAAGTTATATCTACCTCCATTCCATCTAGATGTTAGTGGACGGGGTTGATCTGCGAGAAAGAAAGAAACCCCACAGCTTTCGTTGCGATGTGATGAACAAGGGGCATACCCATTTCCAACATCCTAACCGTCCAACAATTCTTTAGCGGTGAGCTACTATGGAAGCCATTGTCACCAACAAAGGAGGCAGGGATTGGTGTGTTTCGAGCAGAACGAGGCGATGACATAACCAGCGCGTTTATACCGCTTTACCACAGTAGTTCATAAGACGTCCAAGGGATCGATAGACACGAAGCAACTAACTTTGGTTTGCCTTATTTCAGGTTGGCAGTGGGTATGTGTGTAGGTACTTTGCAAGGCATTTTTGGAACCAGACTGCTGGGTTCAACGCATGTTTACCTAGTTAACTCTATCTTGGCCCTGAACAAGGCAGCGCCATGTGTGACATTAAACCATCTTGAAAAGAATTCCGCTTATGTATGAAGTTGCCGCCCCAAATTAAACAATACTGGCGAGATGCCCCATCCCTCTAATACCCGTGTGCCCGTTACCTCCATGTAGCCAAAATCAACGTAAAAGACCAGAGTTGTCTCTTTGTTGACATCATAAGCAATGTGTTCCTCGGGACCAGCTGTGTAAGTCGACATTTGCCCCAAACGCTCAGAGAAAATACAAAACACCTTCGTAACCATGCAAAAAGGGTTAGAACACCGTTACCGCAGTGACAGCACCATTCTTCAACACCTCAAAGACGAGTCCCGGGAATCCATACAAAGTAGTCGTGGAGTCTGCGGGCCCATCAAACTTCTTGGCCGTGCCACCGGCGTCTGGTGCTGCCGCCGCGCCGTCTCCTTCCCACCCGCCGAGAAACTCGATACTGCTACCGGGACTGTCTCCCCAGCCCCTATTGAGAACCATGCCCCTTTGAGCCTTGCGCGCTTCATCTTCAGAAGGGTAAATGGACTGCCACTCTTTGCGCAGGCTCTCTTCGATTTGCGGAAAATCCGACTCCGAGTTGATCACAACGTCCGAGACAGATGAAAGATACGGGATTTCCCATCGGCAGCGACGGTGCCGGTTGAAGGGATATGACCCAGGCACATTTCCGTGCAGAACAATCTTGGTGGCAACAAGGCTGTCGGCATTGGCTGTGAGAAGCCAGTCCTTGGGAACGTTAGGGACATTCTTCCCTTGCTCCTGAGAAGGCGGTACCCGTGTTGGCGCGGTCGGCTTTGAGACCAGCACATCGAATCCATGGAAGAAATAGTTGTAGAAGCACTCGCCTGACACGTGGCCGCCTTCGATGCTGACATCACTGGTTTCATCGTCGCTAGAGTGGTAACCATCCGACCCAGCGTTTGCCGACGATTGATCTGTATCTGTAAGGTCGTCCTGGTGCTTCAAATCAGCACTGTCTGGTCGCTTCATGGCATCGCTACCAGTCCGCACTTTGTGGGCGAACATCTTATGGTCGTTCTTCCGGTATATGGCATCCGGAGGACCCAAGTGGGATACAAGGTCTTGCGGAGTAGTCTGTCCAAGCCTGATCCAAAAGTGCTGATCCGTCCACTTTCGAAAGACCTGCAGTTTCCCTGCACCGTAAATTTTGATTAGGGACACCTCGTCAGGAAACACCTCTTTTCCCTTAGTGAGTGGCGTGAACGTCTTGAGACTGGGCAGCACCTCAGTCCACAGCATCTGTCGGGCCTGTGTCCACGAATCCCCACTGAAAATGCCCATGGTCTCGGGGACCTGGGTGGATGGCAGCAGGTCAACCACGTTCTTCTCGGCCGAGTAGGTCGCTTTTTTCATGAGGAAGGTGAAGGCCACGCCGGGCCATGACAAGCAGTATAGGCCATATTGGTCGACGGCGTTGTCTGGGGTCTTCGGTCCATCAACGAACTCGCCATTGTAGGTGGGACCAAGAAACCGCTGATAGATGTGACGGAACGTAGGGCCCGCGGGGTTATCGGTTGACGGGGTAGATGCTGTGGAAGGACGAACAAGGTCACGCTCCTTATTATCGGCTGCCTTGATAAAGATATGATTCTTTGTAAAGTCCACCACCTCGATCAAGCGTAATCGCTGCTCTGGGGCGTCGAATTGTAGACGAATGCCGTTTGCAGGGAGATCGATAATGATAATCGACCTCGTTGGCTCGGTTGGGCTGTACTTGACATCGAGATTCGGGAACCGCTGGGGTTCTGTCTTGAGGCGAGTCAAGATATCGTGCAACGACCCTCCAAGCACCAGCCAGCCCAGCGCTCGGCCAGGATAAAGCTGTGCGGAAAAGAGAAGGGGAGAAATCGGCGGCGAGGTAGGCGTCGACATGTTGAAACTTGTATATCCTGATGAAGATACTTGGGAGTTAAACACCGCTTATGGTGGTGTATGGGAACGATGGAGATGGGACGAACTTCCAAGTCGAGTCTCGTTCATCCAACGGGCTTAGTGGCAGGACAGACGGTCGAGAATGGCGGACAGTGATATCATCGATTCGTACTATAATTCGGTGTAATGTTGTGCTGGCTTTGTGTTGGGAGAGAAAAGAAAGCGAGAATGAGAGGATGGGAGTTGTGAGATGGTCGTCAGATGCGTTGTTGTATGGAATGGTCGGCGGAGGCTGCGCTTGCTGGGTGTTGTCCGTCAAGGTCCCCTCGTGATCTGAGGGCGGCCACCGACCATTCGGCAGCTGCCCCAGATTACGTAGAGGTACCTCTATTCATGAAGGCGGCGGCAGGCGGCGGTGAAAGCGGCAGGCAAGACAGAGGGGTCAGCACTGAAACAGCAGTGCTCACTGCTGGACTGAAGAGCGTGATGGGGAGGGACACAAAGAGGGGCATTCTTGTACTGGCTCGCAGTCTGTACGCTGTTTCCTGACTGGTCAGCGTCTCAAGCGATGATTGACGGAAAGAAAGAACAGCGCAAGCCCCCTGACTATTGAAGATCAGTGGTCTGTGCGTTTGCTTTACTTACACCGGGGAGCGGTTGCCCCAGCAATGGCCAAATACAGCAGTGTGGACAGTGGAGACCGATGTTGATGTCGCGCCTGGCGGCCTGTCCCTGCGCCAAAGCAGCCCCCAAGGCAAGCACCCAACTCGAAGGACCGAACGCAAACATTGGAAAAAGCGATCCCCGCCATCCAACCCGTCCTTGCCCAAGACCTACCCGACCGAGTCGCTCGCATAATCGACAAGCAAAGGCCGGGCTCGCGACGTCCAGTCGCTCATTCCCGACGACGTGTAGATTCTACACGCCAATCTCTCCACGACGACACTGCCGTCTTTCGCAGGTTTCCAGGTTGTCGCACATAAGAAAAAGGCATCGACCGCCCGATTGAACGACCCACGACCTCGCTCCCTCTCTCTGCTATCAGCTCTTCGATCACCACCACCAATGCTTTTTGGATTGATTTTCGCCCATTGTGTACTTTAGCTCAACAGTCGTCACTTCGCATCTTTTCGTTTCTCGTCTCTCCTTCGGCCCAACTTTCTCCTCGATTTCGCGACCTCGAACCTTCGATAAAGCATCGCCCAATCGCGCAGCTCCAGCATGGAGCGTAAAAAGCCATCGGCCATGTCGCGTCCACCATCCGCCGCCGGGACGCGTAGCAACAGCAGCATGCGACCTCCAGCTACAAGAAACACCGCATCTTCGACAGGCCGACAATCAGCCCTCCGAAATGCATCCGCACCGGGAGGATCTCGCAACGAGCGATCGGGCGCCGCCTCGCCAGCAGACTCGCAAGTGTCGGCAACAGCAGGTGCGAAGCGCAAGGAGCGCGATTTCGACCCGGAGGATGAGGGCACCACAAACATCAACGTCGTTGTGCGCTGCCGAGGACGCAATGACCGGGAGGTCAAGGAAAACAGCGCCGTCGTTGTCAAGACGGAGGGCCTCAAGGGCAGGATAGTTGAGCTATCAATGGGTCCCAATGCAGTGAGCAACAAGACGTATACCTTTGATCGCGTCTTCTCGCAGGCCGCCGATCAAGCCATGGTCTTTGACGAGGTGGTGAAGCCTATCTTGGAAGAGGTAAGGGCTACCAGAGCGATTAGGGCCTGTCCATGGCTGACTTGAACTAGATGCTCGCCGGTTACAACTGTACCATATTCGCCTACGGCCAAACAGGCACGGGCAAGACATACACCATGTCAGGCGACATGAATCAGACTTTCGGCATGCTTCCCGACACCGCAGGCATCATCCCCAGAGTTCTGCACGCTCTCTTCAATAAGCTTGAAGTAGACGACAAGGAACACTGTGTGCGATGCTCCTTTATCGAACTTTATAATGAAGAGCTGCGTGATCTGCTCTCGGCAGAGGACAACACAAAGCTCAAAATATTTGACGACAACTCGAAAAAGGGTCATGCCACGACTATTGTGCAAGGCATGGAGGAAAGGCATATTTTGAGCGCGGCAGACGGCCTCAGATGGCTTCAAGAGGGCAGTGTGAGGCGCCAAGTAGCCGCGACAAAGTGCAACGACCTCAGTAGTCGTAGTCATACCGTTTTTACCATTACCGTCCATGTCAAGCAACAGACCGAGAATGGAGAGGATTATCTGATGGGGGGGAAGCTGAATCTGGTTGATCTCGCTGGCAGCGAAAACATCCAGCGCTCTGGAGCCGAGAATAAACGTGCCGCCGAGGCTGGTCTCATCAACAAGAGTCTGCTTACTCTTGGTCGTGTCATCAACGCCCTGGTCGACCGCAGCCCCCATATTCCTTACAGAGAATCGAAACTTACACGTCTGCTCCAAGACTCTTTAGGTGGGCGGACAAAGACTTGCATCATTGCTACAATATCACCGGCCAGGAGTAACATGGAGGAAACGATTTCCACACTTGATTATGCTTTTAGAGCCAAGAACATTCGAAACAAACCGCAAATCAATGCGTTGCTCAACAAAAAGACATTACTTCGAGAGTTTGCAACCGAGATCGAGAAACTCAAAAGCGAGCTGATTGCTACTCGTCAACGAAACGGTGTATATCTATCGAACGATGCTTACGAAGAGCTGACCGTACAAAACGAATCGCGGCGGATCCTTACGGAAGAACAAGCGGCCAGAATCGAGACACTCGAAACGAACCTTCGAAACAAGCTCCAGGAGCTGTATACCATGACATCAACATTTATGGGGCTCCGAAAAGAGCACGAAACCACAAAAGCACAGCTAGACGAGACCAAGGATGTGTTGGACCAAACCGAGCTGGTGTTGGCAGCTACCAGGAAGTCGTTGGCGGAGGAGGCGCACATCCGAAGGGCGCATCAAACAACCGAACAGAAGCTTGCCAAAGTGGGTGATGAGCTTATTTCTACCATCAAGCGGACCGTCGAAGATGTCGAAGGGCTCCATGCGAAGAACAGAAGAAGGTCCGACCTACATGCGCTCAATCGTAGCACGTGGGCCATGTCGCAATCGCAAGTTACAGGTATTACTGAGCTTGTTGAAAGTCGGATTGCAGAGTTTCGCAAGGGGCAGGAGGAGCATATCTCCAGCGTATCAGAGCGGATGCAAAGTTTCGTCCAGGAGGAGCTCGACAAGCTGTCCACAACCCAAGCCTTCCTCGACCAGAACTTGGAGCATTTCGCAGAGTCTAGGACACAGCTGCTGGAGCAGAAGCAAAAGTCTAAGGAGGATATGGACAACGTGCTGGAAGAAATCAAGGTTGTTCGGGACACCGTGAAACAGCGCGTTGGAGAATCGCTCCAGGCTATTGCCTCGGCGGCTGAGCGGATTGCAGGTGACGTCCTGGGCGAACTAACTACTTTCCACAGTCAGTTACATGCTTCGTATAGTTCGCTTGGGAAGGATTGCAAATCCATCTTTGAGGATCTGCTTCAAACAATAACCGCCCAAAAAGCCGAAGCTGATAGACTCCGGCAAGAGCTCGAGGGTGCTAGTCAGACCATTGTGGAGTCTAATGCAACTGTGTCAGCCCGGATTCAGGAGGTTTTGGAGGAGGAGCGAAGACAAGCGGCCGAGGAGAGGCAAAACCTTCTGCTACAGATCGGCTCCCTCATTAACTCGCAGGCGGAGATGCAAGAGTCTCGCCTGGCCGGCAAGACGGCACTTATTCGACAAACGGTCATGGATTCGAATGCGACGTTTGAGGGCAGTATGTCCGAATATCTGGATGGCATGAACGCTTGGAACGAGAAGGACAGCAGACTTATGGAGGATGTTGTCAAATCTCGTGATGCGCTCAAGAACAAGATGAAGGACGATTGGGCGGTAAGCTACCTGTGCTGTGTCTCATTTGGGAGACTCATTTGCTAATGAAAGTCACAGACTGCCGACGAGCACAGCAACTCTATACAGAATACCACAAAGTCTGTCCATGCCGAGACGGTTCGTGTAGTCGATGCTCAACTCAAAGATCTCGATGTCCAGATGCAGGATCTTGACGATTTCGTCTCTCGCGCCCGCTCCGAAAACTCCGCGCACCATGAACAACATGCCATCTCGATGGAGAACCTCACCTCGACCGTCGAAAAGTCCTTCATTAACATTGCGGACCATTTTGGCGAGCGATTCGACCGTATCCGCGACCTTAGTGGCGAGATGGATAACGATGCGAAGACCCTGCGGGAGTCTCTTGAGCCGCTTGACGAGTCCCTCCGTCAGCCCCTTGCCGCCCTCCGCGAAGACATCCAGAGCACCAAGATCCGCGAGTACGAGCCCACCGGTGACACCCCCGAGAAGAAGCGCTACGAGTACCCGACGGACCTTCCGCGCACCGCGGGCCATGAGACGCTCATTGCAGGCATGCAGGACAAGCCTTCGACGACGCCAACGACAAGCCCAGCCAAACGTGCAACGACGACTGCGGTATATAGTGATATCGTCGTCTCGCCTTCACGTTCACCCTCCAAAGTGCCATTATCCGTGCCTGTTTCACCCAGGAATAATCCCTTCGGCACGCCCGGACCCGCCGCGAGCACCCGAAATAAGTCGCATCCACTAGACCCGAGTCTACGAGAAGTGAATCCGAACCTTGGTGGTGGGACATTGGTCTTTGGCGAGTTGTCATCCAGCACAATGTCAATAGCGCCGCCGCCGCCGCCATCTGCATCGGTGATCGGTTTCCACGCCAACAATACGGAACACACTGAAGAGAATGCAACTCAAATACCGCTCTTCAGGAGAAGTAATCGGAGACAGTCACCTCGTGGGATAGCGAAGAAAAAGATAACAGGTCATGCTAGCGGGATCATCACAGAGGGCATGGAGAACATGCCAATTCCGACGGCAGATGCCAGTGTAGGTATTGCCGGAAACAGGAGGAAGACCCCACGGCTGGGTTGAGTTGGTGTCGGGCTTGGTCTGTTGGTTGCCTTTCGAGGGAACTTCGATAGTTGGGTTTGGGAACTGGCGGGGTAAGGTCAATCCGGAAGGGAAGAGAAGGTGTTTTGGCGCTGGTTGGACCATTAGGGGAGGATACTTTTCATCATTCTTATCCTGTTGGTTTGGTTGTTTGGTTGTTAAAAGAACATCCCCGATGACGGGATGGGATGGTTGGTTTGGCTGTTGTCGCTTATGTTGTACTCTTTATCGAGCACTGATACCCTCATCATATATCAACTGGTTTCTCCTTTGGAGTTCTATGGTTTCCACCACAATGCCGCGGACTGGTCAGTTCAGAGAATTGAATAAACATTGCTACACTTCGATATGCATCCAACATGATACCCGATTGTTGTCGTGTTCGATCAATACCTTATTCGGCGTAAGGACTTCACGTTCGAGAACTTACTGCTGGGATCTCTTGAGTTCATAAAATCCATCCACGACAAGATGTCGCTACGCCAAAGTTGAAGTAACCCGGTCAAACAAGATAATTTTCTTTAGGCATCACACCATTTGTAAAAAAAACAGTGGTCTTGCCGGCAAAGCAGAACTTCACAACCACGCAATGGGAGGTAAAAAAAGGAAAAGTAAAAATAACGAAATCGAAAAAGGAAGTTTCCACCTGAGCGAAGGTGGATAATGTATGTTATTGACTAGAGTGAGATTCGAACTCACGCCCTTTCGGACCACGGATTTCTCGGATTAAGGGTTTACCTTAACGTGGCGCCTTAGACCGCTCGGCCATCTAGCCTTGTTGTTGTAAATCTGGAACATTCCCTTTCTTATGAACTACCTAACCATCCTGGTCACAGGAAAGGAGGAGATGGGGGGAAAGATCGTTGGGTTGCGGGGAGTTGGATTAGTTGGAGCACAGGATGGGTGATTTGACAATTTCGAAGGGAGAATAGAATGGCGCGGGATGGGGCGTGTATCAAGATCTTGAATTGGCTGTGGTTGATTGAGGAGAAAGGGTGTTGTGCCTCCTGGATGTTTGAAGTGTGCTGAAGATTCGCGCTGTTAGATCCGTTGGAAGGAAGCTCTAGTTGGAGACACCCGCTTCACTTCGATTGGGTAAAAGAAATAGAAGAACTACAAGGAAAAAAAGTACTGTCGGAGGAAAGACAAGTCTGAAGATCGTACCCTGGAAGGGTTGCCGGACTAACGGCAGTGGTAAGTAAGACTTGTGCAGAAAGAAATATCAAGAAGGGGGGATCATCAGTGTCAGTTATCTTAGCAACAATTGTAACTGCTATTGTTTACATGGTAAAGAGCTTATGCAGCAATTCTTCCGTAGTTGCAGTTTCCCCAGTTCAGATCTTGCTGTCTCTCGAAATCTTCATAAGATATCGACACTAACTCGCTTCAAAGGTCGATCTCATGTCCTCCAGTCTCATAATCCCCAAGGTTCATATCCACATCAGATCCAGCCCCCAACCTTCTTCTCCCCCTCCCATAGCTCCTTCCCCGCTCCCTCTCCCTCTTCATCAGATCTCCTCCTCTCCACCCCTTCCGCACCTTAATCGGCTGCAAAAACCCGTCCAAATGGACACCTCCCTCCATCTCATCCATACTATCTTCATCCCCTCCCACCACAGAACCAGCGGGGGAAGCAGGTGGACTCCGTCCATGAACGAGCTTCAAGTGCCGGTGCATGTTCGCTCTCCTGCCAAACCCTTCCACAGCTCTCGCACACTCAGGATACGGGCAGAAATACACATCCCCTCCGGCCGCCGCCGGCGTGACCGACCGTCGTCTCCTCACCCTCAGCCCGCCGCCGCCGCCTAGGCCCGGTGCGGGTGTACCAGCCCTTCTGGCTCTGCTCCTGCTCCGGGCCCGGCTCTCGCTTCTACCGCGTCCCGTTCTTCCCCTTCCCTGTCTCTCGGTTTCTGCTGCCTCTGTTCCAGCTTCAGACATGGCTTTATCCTCGTCGTCCTCCTCATCATCATCCGGAGAAAACGTCCTCACAAGACTCGGCTGCCTACTAACCGTCCGCCTCTGCTCCAACTCGATATCAGTCGCGTCCACCTCCGAGTCAGAAGACTCGGGGAGCGGGTCGCCGGGGCGGTAGGTTGTTGTCTTAGTGACACCACCAACGCGCTTAGAGGAAGAAGAAGAAGAAGAAAGGGTATGCATCGTCATCTCCTCTCCAAAAAGGCTGCTGCACCTCTGCGTCGCGCGGGCAATCACGTTCTGCGGAAACCCAGCTAGGGCAGCTGCCCCGAGAACGTCGCGCCAGTCGCGGAGACCCCAGCGGGCGACGCGGTCCATGCGGTCTTTTTCTTGGACGGCGGTCAAGGCGGTGGTGCTGGTTACGCTTCGGTTTCTGCTTCTGCTTCTGCTCCGGTCCCTGGTGGGACGTTTTGTCTTCTTGGAGGAGGAGGGTAGTTGGTAGGATCTTGGCGGCACGGCTTCGGTATCGGCCTCGGAAGCTGTTTCGTCATCATCGTCGGTTGTGTGGAAGGAGGAAGCCCGAGAGCGAGAGAAAGTGGGTATCCGCTTGTGAGTCTCGCGGGCGACACGGACGAGCATTTCCTCTTCCGTCTCACCCTCGACGGGAACGCGTACTTTTCTTTTACGGCCGCGCCTGCTGGTTGATCGCGGATTTGATTTGGACTCGGACGCTGATGGGGATGGGGATAGCGCACGGGGTCGTCCTCTTCGCGTGCGCTGCTGCTGTCGAGCCTGTCGGACAGGTTCCGTCTCAGCATCATTGTCGTTATCTTCGGTGTCACTAGCAGAAGATTCGGACAGGTCGCGGAGACCGGCAACGCGGGCGTTGTGTAGGATTGTTAAGGTTTCGTCCAGCTTGGAGAGGATGCGCCGCGATGCGGGACGAAGGAGTTTGTAGGACCTGTCGTCATCGACTGACGGGACAGGGATATACGTAGGCGTAGGGGCTCGACGGCGTCGACGTGAGGAAGTGGGGATATGTGAAAAAGAGCCAGTTTGCTTGCTGCTCTCATCTTGGGAGACTGGCTCGCCTTTGACCGGGCTCGAGAGTGGTACGCTATACCGGGAGGACTCGTCGTTGCGCCGTGGCGGGCTGGATGGCAACTGACTGGATTCCGCATGGTGATGATGGTCGTTGTCGCCCGTTTCTATCGAGTCCACAACGCCGTCGTTCCCATCGCCCACCGAGTGTATCGATGAGTGATCGTCCTCGTTGTCTTCTTCCGGGAACCCTCTGCTTCGGAACTTTTCCTTGGCACATCGTAGAATTGTTGCCGAAATTTCCTCCTCCAGATTCTTACTTGGGTAAGTCTGGACGAGCCGACGCAGCGTGAAAGCTTCGTGCTCGTCTGCGGTCCGGGGGAGGAGCTCATCATCAACCACCTCACCAGTCCTCAGTGGCCAGGCCGTCCATCGATGGCTCGGAGCCCACTCATTCTCTCTGTGCCTTGGGCCCTGTTCATCTTCACTTTGATCGTTGGTTGCCTGAGCAATGTTAGCTTCTGCTATTTTGATACGCCTCGGTAAACTCACATCTTCTGTCTTCAGCCTTTTTACCCGAGTTTTCAGTGCATGCGCGTTGTAGAGATGTGCTGATAAGTCACGCCTGCGCAAACCCTCTAACGCTTGGTAGGCCTTTCTTTCCTGCACGGTGAACGTGAGCCATGTGGAGGGGGGGCCTTTCCACCGATTGGGACGGGTTTCGTGCAGTTCATCTGAGGCGATCGAATTGATCTCTTCAGTGTCCTTATCCCAATCCTCGTCTTCGGATTCTTCTTGGTTCATGTGTGAAGACATTGTGTTCCCAGTTTAGTGGGTGCCGTGCCCGCGTTGGCAGGGTTGTTTTGGTGCAAATTCTGGGTGATCGAGGAGTGACAAGAGATTGAAGGCGGAAGAACCGCACTGACGCGAGTAAACGTCCATTTGTTATAACAGCATGCACGTAGATGTGAACAAAAATTCTTGCTTATCGCTCAATTTGTTTACTTTGTGTCCTCACCTTTCGCTTGTCCTGTTTTCAGTTTGTTCGAACTTTTCTTTGGCGTACTATCGCTTGGCTCGTAGTGATCCCTAACCCTCGGAGCAAAGTCTCGTGGAGGCTCATTTCATGTCACAGTCATGTTCACATTTGCGTCAGTTGGGCGCGGTGAATATGATTCAAAACTTGTCAATTACACAAAGAAAAATTGAGCCTTTGGTATCCCATTCCAAAACATCAAGTGCTAAAAATTACGCCTTGCCAGTGTTTTAACCTTACGCCTTCTGCGCCTTCTCCTTCTCCAGCTTTCTCCTCTTGGCGCGGAGCTTCTCATCCTGAGCGCTCTTCTTGTTGTTGGTATACTGCATCTGCTCAAACAGCTTGCGCTTCTTCTTGCTAAGCATGCCCTTCGCGCGCTCCAGATCCTCGGCCTCCTCGCGTGCCTTCTTTTCAAGGGCCTTGCGCTGCTCTAGCTTGGCCTTGGTCTTGGAGTCTACCTTCTTGTTCTGCACCTTCTTGCCTTGGAGCTCGGCTTCCAACTCAAGCTGGCGTTGGAGAGTCTTGGATTCCTCCTCATCTTCCTCAACATCCTCCTCCTCGGCCTCCTCGGCACCCTCCTCGTCACCCTCCTCCTCTTCCTCATCGTCCTCAGCCTCGTCGACATCCATGTCGTTCTCGACATCGGAGCCTTCCTCAGCACCGTCCTTCTCAGCATCCTCAAGGTCGGCTTCGATGGCCTCGGCCTCGGTTTGCTGAGCCTCAAGGGGCAGAGTGGGATCGTACTGGCCAGGGGCGGCCTTGACGAAGGGGCTAAGATGGGGAGGAAGAGCGGCACCGGGAGCATAGAGCTCGGGGCTCTTGAGCTCCTCATCGTTGACGCAGTCCCACACCCATTGGGGCTGGACATATATCCTGCCGGGGTATCTCTGGTTGGGTCCGACCTTCTGGGCCGTCTGGTTGTCCTCGCCATCACCATCCTCGTTGGTAGCGGCTTGTACGACCGGCCTGTCGATGATGTGATGGGTGATGGAGGGATCCGACTCGTCATTTGTGAAAGCACCCTCGCCGAGAACGGAATCCCAGCCTATCCTCTTGCAGCCAAAGGCACGGAGAATGAACTCGAGAGGCTGGCGGGGGGTCTCCCGGGAGAGATAGAATGTGAAATTGGCGAACAGCTGCGAAGGGTCATTGCTGCTGTACGCCGGCTGAGGGAGAACATCACCACCAGGGGCAACTGGCTCGAACTTGTCGATAGAGTCTGTGGGCTTCTCCTCATCGTCGGCCTCGGCATCTTCCTCGGCAGTCTCGTCGCTCTTGGACTCGTCCTCCTTCAATTGCTTGATAATCTTGTCAACCTCAGCCTGGACCTTGGGGTCAGGGCCCTGCTGTTCCTCGCCGTTTGTGACGGCCTTGGTCTCGCCCTGGGTGGCCATGTTGACACCCTCCAGGGAGAAAGCGCCGAGCTCAGCACCGTTCTCGTCCTTGAGCTGGTCGAACTTGGGAGGATACTTGAGGCCGATCGAGCTGTAAAGTCTGTAGTTGACGAATCCGAGGAGAGTCATGTAGAACTCGACGAAAGTGCCCATGATGCGGAAGTCGACATCGCCGACGATCCTCTGGTTGAACTTGTAGGGAACGAGCCAGAGAATATCCTCGCCCTGGATGTTGGCCTGGTAGTAGATACCCTTGATCGACAGGAAGGACTTGCGCAGGCTGTGGGAAACAATAAGGTAGTGTTGGAACTCGAGGCAGAGGCGCTCGCAGCGGGCGATCATCTTGGCGGGAACCGCGCTCGTGGAAGGGAGGTTGGCGAAGAGGAAGAGCATGGACAAGCAGTCATCGAGATCGCGGAGCGCATCGTTGAAGGTCGGGTAGCGCTCGCGGATGACGTGGTTGAGAGTGTACCTGGGCTTGCCGGTGGCCTCGGGGCGGGCAGCATGGCGCTCGAAGCGGGCGGCATCCGAAACATCACCTCTGCCGAGAGCACGGGAAATCTTCTTCTCGAGGACCTTCTGGTCACGGAATTTTTGAAGAAGGGGCTCGTGGAGGAGGTACTGGATGTCCTTGGTGTAGTAGAAGGTGGTCGAGGCAGTGGCCGACTTGGAAACCTTCTTCTTGTTACGGGGCTCGCGAGGGTAGATACCCTTCCAGATGCAAAGCTTGCGGAAGTCGGGAAGGCTAAGTTGCAGCTTCTTCACAGCCTGTGTGCGAGTGATGTAGTTCTTGGCCGCGCCGGCCTGGCCCTTCTTCTTGATTTTAGGCATTTTGGGGTGTGGTTGTGGTTGTGGTTGTTGGGTGTAGATGAAAGAGTGAGAGAAGGAGAGGACCAAGGATGGATCTCTTCTGTCTGCAGACTCGATTGCTATCGAAGCGAATTGGGGGTGGGGCGCTTGCACTGCAAGCAACTTTTTTCTGGCCGTCCAGTCGCAGTCTTAAACTTTTTATGCCAGCGCCCACCGCCTCAACTGATAAGATTAGATAAAGAAGTGAATGGAGATGATGCTACGGTGGGCCAGTCTGGATTCTGGAGATGGAACCCCTTGTCCCACAGGGACCCGCCAGCTGTGGAGGCCAGCTGTCAGTCCGCCCCGGGACAGCGATGACAGGGCAACCTAACGTGGGCGCGACTCCTGTTTAGCGCAACCCGACGTGCATGCCGTCAACTTGAACCCGGACAAGTTCGACATCACAGTTCCCACCTCGTCGTATGGCGAATTGAACAATGAATGGCGGCAAGGTAACGTTGGGGAGGACGGCTGGCTTATACGCCGGTGCTGCCGTCCTGCGACTTGCCCTTTTTACTCTCTTTCCCGGTCTTCCAGACCTCCTGACTGGTCGTGTCGAGATCTCAACGCCAGTAACAAGCTTCAAGCGCCGTATGTTGTAGCTCTCTGTCTTCAGCTTCATCGTCATGATGAAAACGGGTTGCTAACTTCCTGAACGCAGTGCAAGAAGGCCTCTTCCTATATAACCATAATGTCTCTCCTTACGACGGCGGCGTCTACCACCAGGCGCCCCTCTTGTTGCCGATCTTCAACTTGCTCCCGAGCTTCTCGACGTTTCCCATCTTCACATACCTTCTCTACATCGCTCTCGATATCCTGAGCGCTGATGCTCTTCTAAGGATCGCAGAGTCTGGCGAGGCTGGCTCGTCCGCGCGCTTCACCTCCCCGCGCCGTGACAAGCGCTGGAGTGGTGCTGTCGTCGCCGCGCTCTTCCTGTTCAACCCCTTCACCATTGCGACATGCATTGGCCGATCGACTACCGTCTTCACGACTTGTGCCATTCTCCACGCCATCGCCAATGCCATCTCCGGCAGACACTTCCACGCCATGGTCGCCCTGTCCTTCGCATCATACCTCTCCATGTATCCACTACTACTACTTCCGCCTCTCATCCTTCTCTGCTATGACAGGCAGAAGCAGCCCGCTACCGGAGCGCCCAATGCGTGGATCAAGTTCACCGCGACCATGGTCATGGACATTTTCGGTGCTCTGGCCGTGCTCTTCCAGATGTCGTTCTTCCTGACCGGCTCGTGGGAGTTCCTCAGTTCCACCTATGGCGTGCAACTTACACTGTCTGACCTGGCGCCCAATATCGGTCTGTGGTGGTACTTCTTTGTCGAGATGTTCGACTCGTTCCGTTCGTTTTTCTTGGCAGTCTTTTGGCTGCACTTGTCGTCATATGTTGGCGGGCTGAGTGTGCGCCTTCGCCAGCAGCCGCTCGTTGTGATCACTCTGCTGCTGGGTATCTTCACCATCTTCAAGCCGTACCCAAGCATCGCGGATGCGTCGTTGTTCTTGGGCATGGTGCCGCTGTATAGACATGTCTTCCCGTTACTGCGGTATTCGTTTGTCATTGCCGCCATTATTATTTACGCGACCTTCCTCGGCCCTGCGTTCTACCACCTCTGGATTTATGCTGGTAGCGGAAACGCAAACTTCTTTTATGCCATCACGCTTGTTTGGGGTCTTGGACTGAGCTTGTTGGTCTGCGATCTCGCCTTTGCTGTCCTTAGGGATGAGTGGGAGGTTGAGCGGCCTGAAATGGTCGGCAAGGAGATTCGACAGATTTGAGAGGGCTAAAACAAACACAAGGACAAATGTACCATAAGGGTTTTATACATTTATATACAGCATCACTATCAAGTTTAAACGGATGAAAGGTCCAATGTCATAACGTGACCGAATTCGAATATGGCATATACCGAGGCACGACCAACAACCGTCTTGATGCCTCTCTTGAATATCCCCTTTCGAACTTGCCCTCGTTGCCATTCCCCAAGTCCCAGTGCTTTATACGCATGCCCATCAATTAAACACCATCTCCCAACAGCGCAAAACCCGTCCTCTTCCCGCCAAGCTCTTCTCCTGTTTGCCTTTTCTCCCTTGCGTCGCAGCCACCGCATGTTCCCCCTCGCCGCTAATGCACCCACCCCGCATTGCCCATGCCCTTTATAGATTACCCCTTCATGCCTTACTCCCAGCCCACAGAAGTTGTGAGGGCCGTTGGTGCAGTGGTCAAGCACGCAGCCTTCGAAACTCATTGCCTCCACTCATTCTCATTGAAAACCATGAGGAACCGAAAGGCAGTCCGCATGTTAGAGCGGAGCCATGTCAGATGAGACCAAGACCCCAAAAAGGAGGCAGTGTCTAATGACAGAAGGATAATATCCCCAGACGGATGGTTTCTGGCCGCCACCGCAGAATGGGATGAATCCGGAGCAGACTCGCGTGTAGGAGAAAGGCCCAGTAAGACTCTTGGGGTGAGGTGAGGGTTGGTGTGAGGGTTGTTTGGCTGAGGTTACCGGTTCGAACCCGGTACGGTTCAATGATCACTTCGTTTTTTTTGGCACTTTTTTGAAGGTGTTGAAGAACTATGGTCGTCTCTGTCAATGATCTTTTTTTCTGCCTTTTTCATTTCCCAGTTACGATTGATTCTGCTGCTGAATGGCATCCATCAGTTGCGCATAGCCTTCACGATGCGTCGCATGGGGGTTCTTTGCCTTGAGCAACTTCACCTCGTATTGTTTTCCCTTCGGGTATCATCACCCACTATGGTATCATTTCAAGTTCTCATCATACGTACATATCATACACTCCCCCAAGGTTCTCGAAGCCTCAACGTCTTCATACAAGACCAGCGAACATGGCTCCCGCCGCTCCAAAGCTGCCCAAGCCCACCAGTGGCCTATGCCACGTCTGCAGCGGCGCCCCCAGCAACCCTCGGTATCGGTACCAGTAGATCCCAAGGCCGACAACGTTGACAGCCAGCAGAGTCAACCCGACACCAGCCAGCAGGAGACTGCGTTCACTCTCGCCAACGCTCCTTCTTAACACCAACTGTGTCTCGGTAGAGGTCTCTTCGGCTACCCTTCTTTGCCTTAACGCCCACCACCTACTCCACTCCCGTCCAAGCGTTGGGATATCGTCCACCACTGCTCTCACAAACCGCGCGACGACATTGAGCGCCGAGTCAGGTCCACTGACGGCAGGATTACTCTCCTTATCCGCCCACGGCAGCACCTTGCCGCTCTCAGGGAACGTCTTCCTCCTGTACTCCACCACAAACTCGCATAACCCGGCATACTTCCTCTGCAGCACTTCCTTCAACCAAGGTCTCGGCACCTCAGGAAGCAGCATGAGCGCGAGGTAAGCAAACGCAAGACACTTGGTCTCCAGCGTCACCTTTATCCTTCTTCCGCCCTCTTTGTCCTCCTCTTCCCCTTCCTCTTCTTCCAGGAAATCAATTTCCCCAAGCACATCAAACACCTCCGCCGCCAGTCCCTCTAGCTTGATCCTCCTCTTCATCTCCGGGCTCAACTGGCCTTTAACACCAGTATTCTGCCCGACCGCCTTCCTCAGCGCCTTCGGGATCTGCACCCAACCCGCAGCCTCACGCTCCCGCTCCTCCTTCTCCAGCCGCTCCATCTCCGCGTCCGTGTCCAGGCTGCTCATGTCCAGGTGGGCCGCGCGCGCGGCCATGG
>RANZ01000446.1:0-30204 GCA_009805285.1 Neurospora terricola FGSC 1889 | reverse complement strand
GACCGCCGCCTGTGGCGGTGGACTTGGCACGTTGGATGAGGTTGGCGCTGGCGCCGCYGGCGGGGGCAGGGGGCAGCTCCTTGTTGGTGTTGGGCTGCGCCGCGGAGGAAGGTGACTTGAAGTCGTTGGACTGGTCGAGGATGTGCTCGAATTCCTGGTGCGACAGGAGGCGCTCGATGATCTTGTTGATGTACAGGGTCAGAGCCTTATTCTGATCCTTGACGGTCTTGAGCTCGCCTTCGAGACGCTTCTGGGCTTCGTGGTCGACTTCCTGGATGGGCTCGTGCTCGACGGCATCGGAGAGCTCGTCAGCCAGGCTGGTTGGGCCGGTGGTTGTTGACCTGCCCTCGAGAGCGGCAAGGGCGTCCTGGTTCGCGGAGCTGCCCATGTAGCTGAAGTCGCTAGTGCCGAAGTCGCCCTTTAGTGTCCTCTCCTGGAGGAGGAGCTGGTAACTTTCGTTGTCTTCCATCAGCCTGGCATTGGCCATGCGCGCCTCCATCAGCTGCCTCTCGACCTCGCGCAGGCGCCCTCCCCCTTGGTTTTCGGATTCAACCAGTTTGATCTGTGCCTCGGCCAGTTCGAGCCTGAGCGATTCGATCAGCTTATCTTTCTGGAGCAACAGCTTCGAGTTGTTTTGTGAGTTGCTGCGGTGGATCGAGGAAGGCGGCGCAAAGCTTCCGTTGTCGAGGTTTTGCGAACTGCTTGTGGTAGCGATTGCTAGAGCAACGGGTTAGCGAATACGGTTCAGAAAAAGGGGTAATGTTTGTAAACTCACAAGGTCGCCTCGCGTGCCTCACGCCCTCTTCATCCCTCTGCGCCAGACTGTCCTTGAGTCTCTGGATAACAGTCTGCATCTCCTCCTCGCGATTGGCCATCTCGTCCTTCTCCTTCATCATGGCGCTACGTTCAGCCTCGTAGATGCTCTCCATCTCGCGCATTTGACGGGAGATGTCGCGCTTCTCGTTTTTGAGCGCCTCGATCTGCTCCTCATTTTCGTGCACCTTCTCCTCCAGCTTAGCCTGTTCCCTGGTCGCGTCGTCTAACCTGCTCTGCAGGACGTCCATCTGGCGCTTGTGGGATTCTGACGAGGCCTCGGCCTTGGATAGCCTCTCCTTGAGATCTTCTATGATAGCCAGGGTTTCGGCGCGGGCAGCCTCCTCGCGCTCGAGGTCTGCAGCTGAAGGCTCCTTGGTGATATTGTTGGTGCCATTGCCGAGGAGAGACTCGCGTCTTTGCGAGACAGCAGCGCGGGCTGAGACTGGAGTTCCTGATCGTATGGAGCGTGTGCGCGCGACGCTGGAGGCAGTGGAAGCAGACGAGGGCGTAGAGGCTCTGGCGGCCGGGCGCGTTGATCCCGTTGGCGTTTCCCGGCCTGATGACGCTGGCGGCTTCTTGACGACGGTTGCCATTTTGTGCTAGGTTGTGGTGTTGTTCCCGGTAGACGGGAGTAACTGCGATTTCGAGGGTATAGATTGGTAGTCTAGCAGGTAGGCAACACGTTGTAAGGAGCGTTCAGGTTGTGTAAGTTCCAGAGTCAGAAGTTTGGATATTGTAGGGGGGGGGGGGGGGGGGGGGGGGGGGGGGGGGGGAATGATTGCCGTCGTTAATGCCTTTGAGAGGTAAAGAGGGTCCCCTGTTGACTTCAGTTCTATTCGTCTTTTTTTCCCCCCAGTTTAGGTGGTATTCTGCGCCTGCAGTAGCATGTATGCGTGCGCGCTTGCAGTGCTTGGCCCCCTTTCTTCAACTTGTTTTTCTGGGAAGATTGGACGTTGGAAGCAGTGCTTTGCAGTGGTTGAGTGGTTGCAGCGGTTGGAGAGAATTCTTTGACAGTTAACAGTTTCCAAATCCAGAAACTAAAACAAAAGAGGATACATATGTCCCCTGAGCAAGACAGTCCACAAACAACGGAGCCAACACAACGTGATTCGAGGCCGACAATGGAAGGTTTTTTCAGATTCAGAATAGAAACACAGTGGCGTCTTGCAATCCTCAAAAAAGGGTCGAGAAAAGGGTGGTGGATGGGCACAGTGGATGGGCCCGATGGATCACAGGCTCCAGAAGGTCTCCAGCAACTTGAAGCGGGCGAAAAAAGGGATTGGTCCGTGAATCAGGCCTGTCCTCTTCCGTCTTCTCTTTCCCCTGGTGCCTAGGTACACTAACAAATTCCCCTGCAAAACACACAGACCGCAGGCGAAGCAACCGTCAGGTCCCGTTAGTGAAAAGCGGGTGCCATTTCGGTCCATGTCCGAAAGGAACGTGGGAACGTCAATCTATCCATCCCTCGCCTCGGTCCCTCTTCTCTATCATTGGATTCGCAAGTTCCGTTGTGCAAGAAGCCGCCTCCTGAGTGACGGATGGATGGCAAGCAAAGCCACACGGTGAGCCCCGATCCGAGGCGGACACTTGTGAGATCCGGTTGACTTGTGGTGTCATTGACCTTGCCGTCTTACAAGCTACGTAAAATAGCTGAAGATGGTAGGGAGCAGCATTTCTGGTGTGACACACTCTTCGTCTATCTTTGGGTATAGATATGCTGCCCAAAAAGAAATATCATCCGAAATTCTTCCTGACTGACCAATCTATTGATGGGATTCCATTGCTCTTGTTACGCCGTGTCCGTGTCAATGGGTCAACTCGAAAGGCACTGCTTCCCTGTCAGAACCGGCCAGACTCAACTCGTGTTGGTTTCGAGTTTCGTCGTCTGGTCTGACCGCAGTCGTATAGGTACTCGGTTATACGCCTTGCGCTTGGATGTCTCCCCGCCTACGAGATCTCGAGTACACTATCCGAGTACCTATGTAACAGCAGCCCTTTGAAGATTCGAATGTCTTGAAAAGTTCAGATGTCTCGCGAACCTCGAAGAATTGGAATGCGATATCTGGACCGCAACAACATCTTCATTGTTCATGCATATCCCCAGGAGACTCAGTTGACTCACTGCAACAATGCGTCCCGGTCACGTTGATGCATCATGCACTCGAAATTAGATGGTCATGGCTTTTATCGTTAGTTGAACAGGAACAATGTATTGAAACCCTCGAAACCCATGTTTTTCTACGCTTGCGAGAAGAATCCCGTCCAGTTATATCGGCTCGATCCATTCCAGTGGAGAAAAGTGCGGCCGACTTGTTCCAGAAGCCCTGCGTCTATCCATTGGAGATTTTGTACAGCAATAGGGAAGTCTTCGAGGTTTGACTGCCGGTAATGTTTGTCTTCCTCATTCTTGAACACCTCTTCTAGCCTTGTCATAACTCGGTGATGACGGTCCTTGCAATAATACATACAATCTACCTCTGAGCCGATCTGAGTGAATATCCAACACACTCCCCTCCTTACATCACTTATCGTCTTCATGTGTGAGGAGGTTGACTGTGCTGAGATCCTCAGGGCCGTGCCGTTGACGTAGTGGGCTGTATGCAGTCTAGCTTCCGAGACATTTGACACATTCGACACTTGATCCTTTTCGATATCCTTCTTGACGTTTCCGATGGCAGAACGCATAAAGTTGACGTTTCGGTGTTTGCCGTCCAGGTCTCTACGGTGATCCCGTACTAACAAAGATAGCAGGGGTACACCATACAAGGAAGATAGCGGGCCATCACCAAGCAAGGGGCAGCTGACTAACTCGACTAAGATGAGTACCCCTATCCCAAAATCTCCGGCTCGGCTCGTTGCTAGACCATCCTTTGATCTGCCATGACGATGATCGCTCATGGTGGTTAATATGTTTAGTTAGTTCGCTTCAGTGTTTCAAGGCTTGAATGAAGGCTTGCCGTCTCCGGTGAACAAAACTGCCCCTTTTGGTTTGAACGTTTTGAGGTTGACGGCTCCAGATCTTCCCCAGACGGGAGGACCAGCGGTGGACAGGCTTTGTGGATGTTAATTTCGCTGCCAATGCAACCGTCAGGGTAGTTAGTTCCGAGTTCACGCTCGCGGAACCAGAAGCAACAACAAATTCGCAGAATGACTACAGCCCGTTGACAATGGGAGCATAGTTTATCAACACCTTTGACTTCTTTGACTACGGTGCTGCCGACATCTGGAGGTGTTGATGGCTCACCATATACGTGACATGAGCTCAGTTGTTCATATAAAGTATACATCCGACGTGAGATTCACTCCTGCGATTCTCCTCTACATGTAGACCAAGTCAACCTGGTTTGGCCGTCGTACGTCTATCGCAATTTGCATGCGCTCTGCTGCCGCCGCTAGACCCGCATCTAGCAGAGAAGCTCCCAGGCTAAGGGACGACTCGGAACAGAAAGTTCCATGTAGAGAGCTGTGTGTAGGAAGGTCGAACTGCTCGAGCTATGGTGATAACCAGGGATAGGAACTGGGTTACTCCGCGAACTGTCGAAAGATGACAGGCACCATTCGCCACGTTCCTTTCTCGGCCACGGATGTCGTTCGGGAGACACTGAAGATCCAAGTCGCTTTGTCGAAAACCGCATATTCGGATATATCACATTGGAAGAAGCGATCGGACAGCGTTGGACAACACTTGGGTATCTTGATAGACTCGTCTTCTATTTTAAGGACTAGCCTATTGAGAGTTGCCCTGGGGCGAGACCTCTGCCCATTCAGGCACAGCGGTAGACACCGCCGCAGATCCGGTTCATCAAGCCGTCATGCCATTTTTCCATGATTTTCAAAGCCTGAACGCCGTATTCCCATGCCGAACGAGAAGATAATTCTCGACGCAGCATTTACTGCTGGTCGGCAAGGATGTCGGAGTCACCGGCATCAAGGATGGCCATGGTGGAGCAGCGGAAGAGCTTACCGCAGGCGGTACCGAGCTCAATCTGTAGTGGGAGGTTATGTGTAAGCCACGGAACAGGTACCCTCCAAAGCCTGAAGACAGACTTCTTCTCTGGGTGGACCCGAAGACACCTCGGAGGGCATCTTCAGGCCGGGAACAGAGAGAAAAGCAGACAACAAAGATCTTGTGATCTTTGCCGTGCAGCTGCAAGGAGATATCGGGCTGAACTTACGTTGGTGCCAGTGTAGTGGTGGACGGCAGTCTTGGACATCATGGAGTAATACTCGAGCTCAGACTTGCGGAGGGGAGGGGTGTTGGCAGAGATGAGGATGAGCTTGGCCTTGCCGGAGCGGAGGGCCTTGAGGGTGCTGCGGTAGCCGAGGACGACCTTGCCGGACTTGATGACAAGGGCGAGCTGTTCGTGAGGGCATCGTCGTCAGCATTCTGGTGTTTTTTTCGATTTTGCAGATTTCGCACAACGGCGACCGGATTGGAACGTACCTTGGCACCAATGCTCTGGGCGTCAGACTTGGACTTCTTGGGGGCCATTGCGAATGATTTTGTCGGTGAACTGAACCGTGGAAATGGGCAAGGTCTCGCTGGTGGTGAGGTCTCAAGTCGTCGTTCGCTGGCTTCAAGAAGGATTCAGCAGAAAAAAGACCATCGCGAATATTTCAGGTCCCCTCCCGTTGCGGCAGTGGAGGCTAGTGCACACTTCACCTGTCAGCCAATCACGGGCCGTCAGGTGGGCAACTGGCACAAAGCCCTAACGCCCCACATTTTCTGGCCTGGCGCGCACCTGACCGGGCAGTCGGCCTGCCTCCCACTCCCTCCGGCGCTGGATTGGTAATCGCCCGCCAAAATCGCCTCCCCTTGATCTTAAAGTTAGAGGATTTCACTTGTCGTCGACACCCTCTCAACCCACGATCAACCACCCACGACCTCGTACGTGACATCATCAGAAATCAGTCACAATGGCCCGCCGTCCTGCGAGATGCTACCGCTACTGCAAGAACAAGGTGAGCAGCATTCATGCCCGAATTTTTGCGACGCCAAAACAGCCATCGAGACACCGATTTTTCGCATTTTGTGGGGCGGGAAGCCATCAATGGTGATGGTTGCGGATGGGAGGAAGAAGGACTTGGGCATGGAGGCACTTGAAGGTGGATGCACATGGGCAACGATGATGACGGACATCGCAAGAGGAGGAAATGATTTGATGGAAAGGGAAGAGGAGGGATTAAGGGTGATGGCGATGCGACAACTCGGATGCTCTCGATGGCTATGGAGGGATTCACACTGTCGGTCGGTCGGACTTGGTCGTCAATCAAGATCATCACCGACCGACCGACATGTCGTCGACCACCTCACATCACCACAACACAAACAGTTTGCTAACCACCCTCCCTCTTTCTAGCCGTACCCTAAGTCGCGCTTCAACCGTGGTGTCCCCGACCCCAAGATTCGCATCTTCGATCTTGGCCGCAAGCGCGCTACCGTCGATGACTTCCCTCTCTGCATCCACATGGTCTCCAACGAGCTTGAGCAGCTGAGCTCTGAGGCCCTCGAGGCCGCCCGTATTTGCGCCAACAAGTACCTCGTCAAGACCGCCGGTAAGGAGGGTTTCCACCTCCGCGTCCGCGTCCACCCTTACCACGTCGTCCGTATCAACAAGATGTTGTCTTGCGCTGGTGCCGATAGACTTCAGACTGGTATGCGTGGTGCCTGGGGTAAGCCCAACGGCACTGTCGCCCGTGTCAACATCGGCCAGATCATCATGTCTGTCCGTACTCGTGACTCCAGTACGTTCTACTCTTGTCCCTCTACATGCCGCTACTGTCATACTAACCCACTCTACAGACAAGGCTTTCGCCCTTGAGGCCCTCCGCCGCTCCCAGTACAAGTTCCCCGGTCGCCAAAAGATCATCATCTCCAAGAACTGGGGTTTCACTCCTCTTCGCCGCGACGAGTACCTCGAGAAGAAGGCTACTGGCAAGCTCCTCATCGATGGTGCCTACGTCCAGTTCCTCAGCAACCGTGGCTCTCTCGAGCGCAACATGAAGCGTTTCCCCGACGCTTTCGCCACCGAGGCTTAAACGTTGGTCGCTGAGACAAAGAGTTGTTTCTGGGTTTAGGGTGGCGTCAACGGTCTTTTTTTAGGGCTGAAATGAGGGCATGTTAGTAGCATCATGGTCTTGTTGGCACAGTCAATCCACCATTCATCCAGATGGGTTTTCGATGATACCTAATACCGCGTTCCCTTCCTACGCCTTTTCCCAGTACTCTTCTCGGTGACAAGTGACGGATATTCGTTGTGTTGATGGGACTGCTATGGGATTGGCTCGTTTGGGAGACCAAGGGCGATTGCAGGCATTGATTTCAAATCAGCGACCCGGCCGTTGGAATACGATGGGCGGTTGGTTCGGAAGCATCGGTCAGCACATCAGCTTCGGCTTTCATGGCGCTATTCCATAGGGGCACAGGCTTATGCTGGCAATCCGTAGCGATTCCATACACATCGAATTCTAGACCTAAACGACATTGCGCATTGTAAACGAATCTCGTCAGTGACATCATAGTAAACAGTGGTTGGCCATGGTCCAGCACCCTGGGTCTGAGAAAGATAAGTTGCTGATAAGCCCATCAAGGTTATCGTCTCTGGACTCTATGCTTCATATCTCCGCTCATGATGGGAAATAGATCAGATAGCTCACAGCTCATCAACAGGCTCGGCGGTTCCCCGGACTGCACATCATGCCACGCAAATGTTGAGTGAAGTCATGACTACAGTGTTGATCATGAATGGATCAAATCTGGGGAGATGCCTGGCATGACCTTGTTCGAAAAAAGCAAAACATGCCGTGCATCATTTTAACCAACAACTCGCTACAACTCTCAACAGAGCCAAGATACCAGGAGCATTCAACAACATCAGGATCAGTGATCTACGGGTGCCCTCATCAGGACCCCTCAAGGTGAAACCCAAGCTCAGCCAATGCATCGGCTGTTGAGGACCGTATCCCGTCTTGCCCGTCTCCCCGGTCCTGTCCCCGGGCGTGCTTCGGTGGTTTGTCCCGTTCCCATTTAAGGGTGTAGTAGTGGGGCTTATCGACTCCAACTTATCGCAGACTGACTTCCTCTCTCATCATCGCGCGCGGTCATGCAAGCCGATAACCCAAAATACACTCCAGACATCCTACCGTAGCATCGGACCCGTACATGGAAGGCTTTTTGGCTGTAAGCTGAGAGCTTTCCCGAAGATGCCAAAATCCATGTCAAGGGATCTTGACTCAAAACTGTCCACACCTTTGAGCAGGCCGTCTATTCGTTTGTTGGGTAGCTATCTATCCAGACAAGCACTGGGCTCCTTTGCCAATCATGATCTAGTCAAGAGACTTACCTCACCGATAACAGCGAGCTCGAAGGGGGGGGGGGGTCTGACTCTGACTCGCAGGCAATGGGAACGGTAAAACGGGAGAGCGAGTTCGAAGAATGGGACGGATTTCACAATGGTATGGCATGATGAGGTCAGAAGCCGGTGGGGCTCTCAGGCCCAGGGCGACCTAGACAGGACGGCGGGAGGAAGATGGGGGGAAACAGAGGGGAAACTCGAGCAACAAGCTGAACTGCTGCACTGCAGGAGGCGGTCGAAACAATGAGAAGAGAGGGACAAGGGGTGACAAGGGGACCTCATGGACTATACTACCAATCGAAGAAGCCAACCCCAACGAGAATGCCATGTACCGACCAAGGACCTAACCAGTCGTCTCAGTGCAACCACCACGTAGGGACAAGCGTCCATGATCAACCATACCGTGTGACCTTTGGCTTGGGAGGCTATCCCACAGAGTGATGACATCCCGTGCTTTGTGTCGATGCCGTAGTGTACACGAATCTGTTGGCGGACATGACTTGATCGACCTCCAGGTTTCTCCGCTTTCTCCCAAGGAAGAGCTGCTTCTCTCTTGGAAGTCAAGCAGGTCAAGGAGCTCTCCCACCTTCTGTTGATTTCGTCAGTACCCGCCGTTAGCTTTTTTGCCCTGAGGTGCTTCGGTTGCACCTTTCTCTTTGACGAAAACCAAGGCTTCGGGTTGAATTTCCATTGTTGCCGCGGATAAGGGAAGTTGAACCAGTTTCCAGACAAGAAGAGGAAGTCAAGAAGAAAAACAGGGGGTCACACGAAAAGGGGGCGCAGGTGGACGCAGGTCAGCCAATATCCAACATATCTCGACTCTGCACAACTGGCGTACAACAGACAGGTGTTTGGAGGAGAACAGAGACACAGAGGATCCAATATCAGAAACCTGCGAGATTCCATTCCACCACGGCTTCGTACACGGTGCTGTCGACGGCAGTACCGTACGACGGAAGCTTGTCAACTGGAAGCTGCAGAACACTCCAAAAGGCAACGTCAACAACGAAGCAGCCAAGCTCAAAAGGAAACAAACATTCAGCCTACTGCACGACCTGCACCGGGATCCCGAGAAAGTGGAAAGTTGGGTAACGGACCGACCTCGAAAAGTGACACTGACAACGACAAGGGGGGTCAAGACACTGTTAATGGTTGGACGGGACTTGAACCCCACGGCCACGCCCTTTTTTCGCCCTACAATTCTGGATCCATCATCCAATTGCTCTCTTCAGGACGAGTTGCTCTTACACACCAGCGGAACCCCCGTTTCACCGCCTCCAACGAGAAGAAGCGCAAAGCGGGCGCGCATTTCCCTTCGTTGGTGCGTTTGTTGACTTGCGACAAGAGGTACATACCGGTGATACCGTGCAGCAGCAAGCATCAAGATCAGCAGCAGCAAGCAGCATTAGCACGTACATCTGTGGTTGATACAACGCTAGGAGATACCGCTGCTACAGGGCTCTAGGGGGGGCGATCCATCCGTGGATGCTACCTATCAATCTGAGGTTCCATGTTGTCGTTTGCTGCCGCTATCACCACAGCTGGCGAAAACAGCGAATCACGACAAAACAACGTCCCAACTCCCCGACGATACCTTTTACATATAGCGAGCGAGTAGCGAGTTGCGGAGCCCTTCTTGGGAAGCGCCATCCCAGACAAACCGAACCATTCCACTTAAACCTAAACCCCTACCTAGGACCTCCAGGCTAGCCGCAGCTGCAAATACCAAAAAGCAAATCCGACCTGGCGCTTCTTCTTTCTTGTTCCTCCTTACGCCCATCCATATCTTCTCCCGTCCTTCCTCCAGTCAGCTACCCATCCATCTTATCTCTCTTTGTTTGCCTCCCGTCTTTCATCTCTAATCTACCTATACCCATACCTATACGCCCTACTGTCCCTCGAGTCCCCTAATTCCTGCGCCAAGCAAACAAACACCAAAAAAGTCAACTCTTTCCCTTTCCCCTGGGACGACGATAAGGATAGGGGTTACTTAGCGCGAAACCGCCTACCATGGCCTTCCACCAACCGGCCCGTCAGCTCCAGCAACAACGAAATCGCGTTCTCTCCAGCGATGGCTCTTCAGCCGTCTTCTCACCCCAACCGACAGGTCTGGGCGAGTCGCAAACATGGGTTCTCTTCACGCCCGGCACCGACGCCGGCACGACAGCTTCCTACCTCAGCGACTCTATCCACGATGACCAGCAGGTGACACCCGGCCGGTCGCAGGTTAGCGATCTCGGTAGCTTCGACACCGCGGCCCGTTCAGACTTCAACTCGCAAAACCACAACTCGGTAGTGCCCTCGGATTTCCTCGAGGAGAGCATTGCGAAGGAAGAGGACGAGGAAGAGGAGGATCCCGAGTTCGACAGTCTCGACAGCCACCTTCCAGACTTCCGAACGCCTCTCGGGCAGTCACCGCAAAATGCGCATGCGATGCCCGTTTTCCCCAGCCATGACGGCATGGGTTCGTTCCAGTTCAAGCCTCCGGGTATGAGCAGCGACATTCAAGAGCGACTATACCAGTTCGAACGACTCAACCCCAACCGCATTCAGCGTCGCAACGAAGCGCTCGAACAGATTCACATGGAATATGGTGGCCAAGAGGTGGAAGACAACGAGCGCAACAGGAGGATAGAAGCATGGCGGTTGGAGCAGAGCAAGCTGCTGCTTGAGAAAATCAGGAAGGAGACAAGGAGGAGGCAATCGCAGACTTCGCTACGCACCGTAAACTCCGCCAGGAGCGTGGGCGATAAGGCCGCGAGCGTGCTGGATCAGCTCGAGCAAGACGATGCGGCAAGCCTCGCAAGCGATGATTGGCATGATCACGATGACGAATACAAGGCTCAGTCCGCCAGCACCGAAACGCTCAAAGAGGCAATCAACAAGGAGCCAAGCGAGGGGATAATAGGGCGGACAAGAGAGGCTATCTGTAACCTGATAGGAGTCGACGATAGGCTACTCGCCATCCTCCTAGGCGAAGCCCTCCCCGACGAGGAAGAGCTCTCCACTACGCCTACGGCATCCACGACTATGAACGTCGACTCACAGGTACAAACGTCCGAGGATTCGACATGGCAGTTGCGCATGCTAAACCGGATAGCGAAAGAACTCGGGATGCTGATTCACCAACTATCAACCTCTCCCCACCCCGGCGCGTTTTCCACCTACACCCGGGTCCAGCAAATGCCCCTCCCATACGCTGGCCTACCAGTTATCCCCGAGACCTCAGCCGTCACCAACAACGATTCTTCATCCAGGGATGGTCTCCACACAGACAGCGACGTGGTATCCAACATGCCCCAGTTCAAACCGACCATCACCCAGCCCGCCACGGTCCCTGTCGTCTCCGAACAAGGACAGGCCTCCGCTGCCACTCCCGCTCCCTCAGAAGTTACATCCTCCAAACTTACCACGTCCACCGGGCCGGCCCCGTCCGACGTGACCTCCACAACAGGGGCAGCACCACCCACGACCACCACCCCTTCTCTCCCCCAACAACAACCAACTTTCACGCAAGACGAATGGGAACAAGAGCTCGACATCGGCCTCATATTCCGCTACCTCCGCTCGCGCTTCTCCCCTTCCTCCCGGTCCCCCTCACCCACCTCCTTCTCCGGACCATCCCTCACCCCCTCCTCCTCCTCCATCTTCGCCACCGCGTCCACAGCAGACCTAGCAGCCAAAGCCGCTCGCGTGAGACAACACCACCCTCTCATGTCCCACCACCGTCGTCCCCACCACGCCCCCGCCACGCGCACCTTCAAAGTCAGCACTCCCTCGGGCCCCAGCAGCATCGCTTCCCCCACCAACGCGGCGGCAGCAGCGGCGGCGGCCGTGGTGTCGGTGATGAGGCAGCGGGCGGGGAGCTGTGCTAGTCAGAGCACGCAGAGGAGTGCCAATAGGACGACGGGGCGGGGGAGTGTGAAGAGGAGGAATAGCGGGGCGTCGACGGCGACGGGGAGGGTGAGTCATGGGAGTAGGCATTATTGGGATTTCCCCAAGGGACCGGGGAGTGTGAAGGGCGGGAGTGTGATTGCGGGAGCGGGAGGGGGGATGGGGAGTTGGGGGGAGGTTTGAACTCTGAACTGTTTGACGATATGGGGTGTTGGGTGTGGTAATGTGCATGATTGGGAGGGGAAGATAAAGTGAATATTTTTGGACATCATCGGTATTGTATAATAGAAAGTAATATGGGTCAGCGGGGAGTTTTCGGTTGAGGTTCATGGCCTACGGCCTAGGGAGAGAAGGCGAGGCGACGACAGCCCGGGGAGGGGAGGGGAGGGGAGAGGCAGGCATATTGCATTTTGCATATTGGCATCACATCACATCACATCATCACATTACATTATATCATATATCGCGGGTTTCTGGCTTCAGTTCTTCGTCGTTATAGTCTTTCTTGGGCATTCCCGGGGAGAGTAAAGCCCATTCACAGACACTACTGATCTCAAACAACCTACTCGAGGCTGGCAACCGTAATGACGGGGCGGAGAACCTTGTATCACATCTCCTGTCTGTTGTGAATGTCTAGTAGTGTTGGTAGGAGCAATATTCACACAGCTTGAATGTCACCTAACCAACCGCGGATATCCTCCAGACGTCCGGGACCAAAGAATCAACTTTCCGCCTCGGATTTGCGTGATTGTCGGTTTCATCAGCCTCTCTGCATATGCTACGGGCAGGAGATAGAGGAGAGGTAAGGTGAGAAAAGAAGATCATTGATCGTTGTACTGTATCACTCTGCTTGGGTTTGATTCGGGCGTGTCAGGGGTCGATGCAGAATCCAGAACCTGAGATCACGAGGTGAGGCGGTAATGTTTCCAGGGATGGGTGAACGAACCGCAGGCCAGAGCTTCGATGGCCACTGGTAGACTGGCCAGAGCTCCTGCCGGATCGAGGAGAGTGAAGGGGCTGTCAGTGTGACACTTCAGTTCACGTCTTCTTAGGTTCATTAAGCTCTGTGCGGCGTAAATCTGTAACGGTAGTGAAGGTTTCCTTTTGAATAGATTTATATCAGTCAGGTTGATGAGATGACGAACATAGAGAATCCGAAAGGAACAAACTGCATCGAAAGAAGGAATGTGAGTTGGACGCTAGAAACGCTAGCTGATGCAGGGATGTTAAGTGACATTGGACCAATCAGAGTTTGAGTTTGGAATGCATTCGGTGCTTCGTGCTTCTTGCTTCATCAATTTCCTCTTGTCAAATTGTCCAACGTCTGAATTCAAGGCGTAGTCATGCCTAGACAGAACGAACATTCGATGATACAATCTCTCTAGACTCGTACCATGAGACACTATGTGCCAGAATGTCAAGACGTGGTTCCTTATACCGGTGTACTGAATACCTACTGTTTGTTTACTTTGGCTCGCAGTCACAACCGACTTGACACTTGCCTTGCATTTTCCATCCTTATCAGGTTGCTACAATAGTCCGAGGGCAGCTTGCCTTCAGTCACCTCATGTCGGGGACTCAAATTGCGATTTTCATTATTTCCAGTTAATCCCTTTCTTCTGCCTCCAACAACTCGTCGAGATTTTGGTCCCCCAAAACATGGACATTCTCTCGACACGCCATCACGAATCCACACCCCGCCCGCCTTATGGTGACGGGGGATCCACTCCAATCAATGCACTCCGACTTTGACCCCTGTCACCCCAGCAGCAGCCCAGAAGCAACTGAAAGTTCTGGCGTTGGGCGTGCAGCATGTCCATCGCGTCCATTGCTTTTCCAATGCGCCTCACTTTTCCCTTCGGCTTCTCGACATCCTCCGATATCCTCGACATCGTCTTCACCCATTGCGCTACGTCTGCCTCGCGCCCGCGCCCATTCTCTGTCCAGCCTCGCCGTCGTACCGGTGATCGCAAGCCCCTCGTCGACGCGCGTCTCTGCCTAGTTCATCAGTTTCAGAAAATATAAATTGTTCGTTTCCCCCCGAGTCTGATGTTGATCCTCTCATCTCTCGTCCCGTCTTCTTTCCCCGCGCTTCTGCCTAGGCGGCCACCACTCAACAGCTTCCATGTCAACAATTGCATTGTCGCAACTGTTTTCTTTGATCAGTCCGTGATCAGCTTCGCTTCAGTTTTGCCTATACTAACAGGAGTCAGTAGTATGAACTAGATTCCCAAGCAGACTCTGGTTGCGATAAGGGTTGGTCTGGTTCTGGGTCGCGTCAAAGTGCGAAAGAAGGGAGTTTTGGCCAACCTCCTTGAGGCAAGAGGCCCTTGAAAACTCCCGTCAAGCCTACCGACTTGCGACGCGAACCTTTCCCAATTTCATGCCTCTCTTCCTCTCCGATCGAAATTAACCGACATAGATACCGTCCGAGGTCGAGCTTATCCAACCTGGAAGGGTCGCATCAAAGTAGGAAAGAAGGGAGTTTAGTCTCACCGGCCCGCAAAGCCCGCCGACCACGATAACTCCCCTTGGAGCCTACATTGGTTGCGATCCGACTTGGTCTGGTACTGGGGAGCATCAAAGGGGGAAAAAAGGTTGAATTTAGTCTCACCGGCCCGCAGGGCCCGCCGACCACGATAATTCCCCTTGAAGCCCACTCTGCTTGCGATCCGGTTTAGATCAAAGTGGGAAAGAAGGTTGAGTTTAGTCCAACAGCCAGCATGGCCAGCAGACCCTGATAACTCCCGTCAAATACCCTGATTTAATTCTATACCTCACTTCCTTTCCGACTGAAACCGACCGACCCAAATAACGTCCGAGCTCGATCGTATCCAGTCCAGAAGCGACGCGCCTCCTTCAACTACCACACAACAATCCCCAGGAGGTGACCCAGAATCCCAATGGACGCAAATCCTTTCGACGCCCCTGGGCCTCTCCCCAGCTTCTTCGATGATGGACAAGCCATGTGGAACTCGGCCTTCCCCGTGCTGCCGAGGGGACCATGCAACTACACGGATCCCTCCCTACCGCGCTGCGGTTGCCGCCGCTTCTGGAGCAAACTGAATGCCGCGCCCGATTCTGCCGAGCTCTGCCAGTGTTCCCATCATGCCTGCTTCCATGATGATTTTCCGGCCCCTTCACAGCTTCCGCCTACTCCTTCCCTTGCATTCGCTGGTCTTGCTCCCACTAACGGCCAGGAGAAGCCGAACTCGGGGATGAGCAGCCAAAGTGCATGGCAGCTACCGAGTCCGATGGAGGAAATACACCGGTCTTTTGCTGCGCCCAACGTGTCTTCCCATCTTGGGTCTAGAGATTTCGGCCTCATGAATTTTCACGCTTCCAGTTTCAACCAGCGTGTAGTGGCCTCCCAACCCCTACAGATCGAACCCCGGCAAATTCAGGAACAGCCACACCAGTCTATGGAGAAGCAGGCCACCGTTCCGGATATTGCTCCTGTCACCGGCTGGGATAACGGGAATCAAACCCAGAAGACTGATGTTTACGGGGATACACAGCCGTTGAGCCCAGGTTATTTCTTCATGCAGTCCCAGGCTCCCTCAACTACAGCTTCTAGCCAGATGAGATACATGGCGCCATTTTTCGGAAAGGGACTGAATACACTAACACGCCCATCTGCACCAAGGAATGAAACCTCTATTCCGGACAAGGGGGCAGAGGATGTTGAGGAACCCGCGCAAGCTAACGCCCAGGATGTATGCGGCCCTATGGACTTGATGGCGCCACCAGAGTATAGGCGAGACATGACACCCAGGCCTGGATCAACACATAATCAATCTTTCCTCGCGGTCAAGGATGATGTGAAACAGTTATCGGATGTTGTCAACCTCCAAGAGCAAAGGATAGACAGGCTTGAGAACACCTCCTTCTCGGTCATCGGTCACGACGAGTGCTATGACAAACACGAACACACAGATCTCCGAGTCACGGAGCTTGAGTATCGTGTCGACGAGGTAGAGAAGATTCTGAATGACAATGCCAGTGTCGCCGGCGCAAGCGTGGTTTCGGCGGCATCTCATAGCACAGTTCGTTCTTCCCAGAAGGTTACACTTAGTCAGTTCCAGGCCCTACAGGCACAAATTAGCGAGCTTCAGGCTACATCTCTTCCAACGTACAACAAACCTTGGGACCTGGAGGTTGTGTTTCTACCGTTTCCTCTCAAGGGTGTCTGGGTGGATGCCCGCAAAATCTTTGACCGGCGACAATCAATGGGCCCCGACGAAGACTGGACACAACTGCCTAACACATTGAGCAGAGCCACGCCGGATCCTCATGACCCAGGGTTCTCGGAATGGCCAGGACAGTATCCCGATTCCGGCTGGCTGCTCCCCAAAGCCTTTGCGAATGGGCGGATGATCGACCAAAGACTCAGAAGCCGCGGCTTCATCAAGACCGTCCAAGTGAGAGGGCCGGACGCCCGTGATGTTCAGCTGGCAATCCACAAAGCTTTCGCCAATGTTCTCGAGCCTTCTTCCCATCTAATCCTCCACAGCAAAGCTGCGCCTGAGTCACCACTGAATGAGTTCCTTGGGTTGCGCCAGGATTGGGTGCCTTTGCGCAAAATCCACCGAGATAACCGCCTCCGATTCCTCGCTCCGGCCGAAATGGCAACGCCAGCTCTTTGGGGCTTCACCTTCTTGATGTCTAGCGTCGTCATGAAGGCCCCCAAAACCATTGGGACGCACCGTCTGTACATCACACAGCCAGAGGCGTACATCCAAGATTATATCATGGGTAATCGTGCCCTCACGCCGGGTTGGACATGGCAAAGGATACGTGAGCTCAGCCGGGTATACCCCGAAGACCATGATCCTGAGGAGACAAGTAGCGATCACACCCCGGAGGCAGATGCTTTTGAAGAGTGTTGGACTAGGAGCGACGTTCTTGACGAGTTGCCCATTGCAGACGCTGCGAACCTAGGGAATAGCAATGTGCAGTTGTCGTTCGAACGTTCCGATACAGGTTCGTTCCACACGGCTTCATCATCCATGAGACCACCCAGCGGAACGCGAGCAGAGTCGCCACGCGCAGTATTGCGAAAAGAGCGAAACGCCTCCTTGACACCCCTTTCGCGGTCCCGTTCATTCTCGCCATCTGGCCCGTCCACCATTTCCCCGACTGGGAGTCGTTACAAACAGCCGTCCTTCACCCGCCATGCGATGAAACCATACGAACGACCTTCTGATCGTCGGCCCTCTCCCCTTGTGCCTGAGCGCAGCCCTGTTGTTCCGGCAGAACAATACCGAACTCCACCGACCAAAGCATTTCCAACACCAACTGCGCCGATTAAGAGACCACGCAGGAAGGACCGGACAGATCGTGACTACCCCCGCCAAACCACGCCTCAATATGATGGTGACCGTGGCGATCGTTGCATGAGCCGCTCGCCTTCCCTAGCGCCACTCAGCCGGAGCGATAGGAAGTCTACACCTGGCTGGTACGCCACGCCGTACAGCGAACACCCGTCGTCTGAGATCGGCTGCCATCGTGATAGCAGCCGCGGGCCTTCGCTTCCCACGGACGACTATGCCCAGGACAGCGATGAAGAGATGACAGGGCTATCCGGCGGGAGCGATGACGGCAACGATGAGGACGACGAGATGACGGACTGTCCGATCGACGATGGGGCCACTTCGAGACGCTCCAAGTCCGTGCAGATACCGCGTGCCATTCCCGAATCTAGTTCCAGCTCTTCCGAGAGCGGTTTCTCCGATACCAATGTAGACGACCTCGACCAAGATGACGAACTAGACGGGGCAAAGACGGATGGCGAAGGTCAAGGTCAGGGCCACGGCCCGTCAAGGCCGTTGAAGTCTCAGGATATTCCAAGAGTGGGCATCGAGACGGATAACGAAAACCTGGGTCCTTTCAGTCAACATAGCCAGAGTCTATTCCATGATAGCCAGGAAGACTTGGACATCGACTTCGATGAAGGAACCCAAGAAAATGGCTACGACGACGACGATGGTGACGGTAATCAATCCGATGAGTCAGAAGCACCAAGCGAGTATCCTAGCAAGAATATCTCTTCTGTTTTGTCGCCGGAGACCACGAAACTACCTAGTCCGTTGATCCCTTCCGGGAGTGGAAGTCAAAGCGGAAGCCAGAGCGGTAGCCAGCAGCAACAGCAACAGGGTTATCAACAGCAGTATCCATACCCGCGGGCGCTCACCAAGAGCCAGAATCTGGTCCTGGATATCCAGGATCTGATCCGGTTGGAACAGCTACAGCCAAAAGAGCCACAGTCACTGCCATTGCCACAACCTCAGAGCCAACCGCAGAGCCAGGTGCCGACTGAGGCGGGGAGTCAGGAGCTAGGTGAGACTTACGTGCCAGGGTCTTCGTGGACGGCTTCAACCACCACAACTGTGGCTATGGATGCAGCCGCAACCACAGCTACCGTCATGCCTACGGCTATGGCGACGGGGAAAGTAGAGACTGAGATGGAGAAGAGGGAAGGAACCACAACTGCGGCTACGGCTACGGAGATAGGACCGTCATGGGTGGCGTGGGCAGAAACCGCGACGGGGAAGTGGCCGGGGTTTGAGTTTAGGATTCATGAGGATGAGACGAGGACTGAGTAGCCTGGGGGGATTGAAGATGTCAAAGTGAAGAAATTCAATTAATCAACCACTTGGGGTTAACTAGGGGTTGTGAAGACCCCATAAAGACTCTCTTTTCTCTTCTCGCAGTGTTCTGGGCGTCTTTGGGTGTTATGGATATTGGTATGGGCATGGTTACGGTTATGGTAGCGGGTTATATGGAGTTTGCTGATTTCATCCATCTTCTTTTGAGGTCCAAACACATAGCGGGCGTTTCTGTGTAATAGGAGTCAGGCAAATGGCATGGAAATGTGATCAAATGGAGTTTAGGTTCATGGAAGGGCGAAAAAGAGGAATGTTATCTGGTACCTACCCTCTGGGTCTCATCTATACTATACCACTGCGTCGTTACTACTGCTCCTTGCATTGTCATTTATCGGTACTACTTTTCTCGGGTGGAATACTAGTATTTTTTCCCATCATCTTATGCATCGTTCATTGTTTGTGGACAAGACGCAGGATGAGGACAGATTCTGCCTGCCTGCCTGCCTGCCTGCCTGCCTGCCTGGCTTTGGTTGTTGAATGATTATTCATACAAACATTCAGAAACCCGTAGAATGGACATCGTTACGTACCACTTTCAACCACACTTCTTTCTACGTCTACGATACAGTAAGAGAGGCGGGACAAAAAAAATTGGAGAGTTTACTTCGGAGACAATTGTTCGATTTTTTTTTCCGTCCATGCAAATAGGAAAGTGCGAGTCGTCAATTTGATGCCGGTGGTCCGTGATAGATGTATGCACAGTAAGTCGCGCTTTCCTATTCAAGACGTCTCCCGCGGGCACCTTGAGGGTCCTCAAATTTCAAGTATCATGAAGTCGACGCACCCACACAGCCATGGAATCACACCAGTCCCTGAGGTGGTTGCGGGGGCTTACTCTCAGCAGATCGTAACAACGAGGCTGGAGGAAAGGAAAGGGCAAAAGGGCAGGAAGGACATGGATAGTGTGTTTTTGTGCAATGGGACTTGAACGGAAGTGGAGGTAGAGATGAAGGTTACTGGACTGGGTGCATGGTTACCAAACACAGCTGGAGCTAGTGAAGGACACTCACCTCAAGGATAAGGAAATAGATAGGCGGGACATGGTTGGGGGCTGGAGTTCCGAGGAAAAGGGAAGGTCGTGGGAGGTGAACTGTGTTTGAGGCTCTCAAGCATGCTGTGCAGGATACGAAGAAGACAACCGGGCCGGAATACCGTTGATATGCAAGACATCATGTAAGGAACAGGGGCATCTATCGTTTGTTCAAGAACTGCAGCTAGAGAATGGGAACCAAGCAGGGCGGAACGACGGGAGCGGGAACGGGGCCGCCCGTAGTGCTGCGCTTGTGTGCATGTGGCTATCCCGAGAGCCTCTGGAGGTGTAACGTTTCCTTTTCCTTTCATGTCGTTGGTTGTTCAGCGTGTAGTTGAAGACGACCCTCTCATGTCGTTGGTCCTTCTGTGGGGGATCTAGATCTGAGTCTGGGGTTGCATGTGACAGGATGGGTATTGGAGAGAGTAGTCATATTGGCTTTTGTTGGACTATATAGTACCCCGTAGAAGGGACATGCTGTCCGGTGACTGTGTAGTACTCGGCGGTTCTAAGGAGGAAGGCTGACGTTTGTCAAGCAAGGATCGAAGGATCGACGCGTGTGTGTGTGCCAGGTACTTTACCTAGACCCAGACTATTGGGAGTACCTTGCAGGAAGATCTTCACAAGGCTACCTTTGGACAGAACGAAGAAGCACTGCCTAGGCTTTTTGTTTGCGGGAATAAACCACGGAGAGTGGGTGTTGAGGGCCCCTGAGTGGCAAGTGGACGTAAAGGGTCCAATATGAGGTAGCATCGTGAAGTGGGAGTGTGGTGTTGACAGGTGACACGGTGACATTGAAGGAGAACAAACGACATATCTTCTCACCTACGAAAATGGAAGGCATCAACGATAGGGAGAAAGAAAGTCTCGAAGATGGAGGTTTCATGAGAATAACCTCACGGTTCGATCGGCAACGTTTGAGTGTCTCCTTTGCTGTTCGCCTGCTCTGGTGCGCTGACTTCACTTCAACCAAGTCTGAGGGCCCAGATTCTCACCACTCTGTCTTCGTTGCGTTTGTGCTCCATACAAAGCACTGTAGGGTTGTTTGAGACGTGTCTTGATCCGTCCTGATTGCTGTAAGGTACTCTGAGATGGGGAGCCGTTACTTGAAAATCAGTTATCAGGATCTCAGTTGGCATAGCATCGGAACAGACATATTCAGAATGTGACCAGGCTTTAATCATCGTACTCAACGTACAGACGCAATATGGAAACCCTCTTGAGAATTGGTCTCGAGCCAAGAAGCCAGTATTGGATTGCAGTCACTGACCTTTTCAAACACCACCAACACATATAAGGATTGATTGTTTAATGAAGCCTCGCCACATTCCGTCAGCCATGGTGGCACAGCAGCCGTATTGCCGTTGCCGTTGCCCTGGCTGCAAAATGTAAAAAGGTTGCATATTGCTGACTGCACATGTTGTTGGAAGGTATGAAGGACCAACATCCCACCCAGGGGAACCATATTGAGAAGGTGATATTAGCATACACATTCTCTCTGACGCATGCACACCTATGTTACTTCACCTTTAGCCGGCTCTGTGCCTCCTCCACAGTAGAATGTGAATGCGCAATTCAAGCTGAGAAGAGCCTCAGCACAACACCATCCTCTCACGACTGCTACCGTCGCCACAGTCAGCATCACCACCACCCTCAAGGCCATGATGAACACCACGCACTGTCACCAACGTCTTCAACAATATTCCCCTCAGCATTACAACGTTCGAAAAGATCAACAGCCACCAACATGACCATTCTTTCGTATAGTGTCATGCGGCCATCACGTTTGGTGACATCCGGGCGGCCGACGTCGGAAGGTGCCCCTGGTGCCTGGCGAGAAGTAAGAAGTAAGAGCGGGGGAGGTCAGCTCTTGCCGCCGAGAGGCGTAGCAACACCATCGTGAGATTGAACCAACATGGAGAGGGGCAGCGGGACGTGAACAGCAGGACTTGGAGTTGAGAGGAGGAGACATTACCGTCGAGAGGAGGAAGATGGATGACTACAAATAGAACCAAGATGCCGCCTCTTTGACTGCATATCTTTGGCACAGAAGCATCACCATATCCTTCCCAGAGCCACTCGACAGCAACAACTCCAATCTGTCCGGCACAATGGGTACCTTCAAGTTCCTCGTCGGTCTGGCTTCTTGTCTTGCGGGCCTCGCAAGCGTGGCCCAGGCCGCTGAGCCAAAGGCTGTGTTTGCTCACTTCATGGTAAGTTGACTCTTTTTGATACAGTTGCCGGACCATCATGACTGACCACTCGACAGGTGGGCAACACCAAGACCTTCACCGTGAACGACTGGGCTACCCAGATCGACGCGGCCAAGACCGCAGGCATTGATGCGTTCGCCCTGAACATGGCCAACAACGACTCAACCAACGACGCCCAGTTGCCTTTGGCCTTCAGCGCCGCTCAGCAGAAGGGCTTCAAGCTGTTCTTCTCCTTTGACTATGCCGGCAATGGCGCATGGAGCAAGACCACTGTGAAGTCCATGATCACGAACTACGGATCAAAGACTGAATACTTCAAGCGAGGCTCGCAGCCTTTGGTGTCCACCTTTGAAGGCACTGGGAGCGCTGGTGACTGGAGCGAGATCAAGACAGCCACCAAGTGCTTCTTCATCCCCGACTGGTCATCCGTCGGCGCTTACCCAGCCGTTTCTCTGGCTAACGGAGTTGCCGATGGTCTCTTCAGCTGGGACGCCTGGCCCAAGGGAGATCAGGACATGACCACTTACCCTGATGCTTCCTACCACGATGCCCTAAACGGAAAGCCCTACATGATGCCGGTATCCCCGTGGTTCTACACCAACCTGCCCGGCTACAGCAAGAACTGGATCTGGCGTGGCGACGACCTCTGGTTCGACCGCTGGCAACAGATCCTCAGCATCGACAACGCTCCCGACTACGTCCAGATCATCTCGTGGAACGACTACGGCGAGTCGCACTACATCGGCCCCCTCGACGACAAGCAGTACGAAGCCTTCGACAGCACCCACGGCAAAGCCCCCTTCAACTACGTCAAGAACATGCCGCACGACGGCTGGCGCGCCTTCCTCCCCTTCGTCATCTCGCTCTTCAAGACCGGCACGGCCTCCTTCAACAAGGAGGGCATCACGACCTGGTACCGCGTCAACCCGAACAACGCATGCAACAACGGCGGCACGACCGGCAACACGGCCAACCAGCTGCAGTACGAATACCTCCCCGAAGCCATCATCAAGGACCGCATCTTCTACACGGCCCTGCTCGGCTCCTCCGCCAACGTGCAAGTCCAAGTCTCCATCAACGGCGTCATCCAGCCCACCACCGCCTTCGACGACGACGGCAAACCCTACGGCGGCATCGGTCTCTACCACGGCAGCGTGCCCATCCCCTCCAACACCGTCGGCCCCGTAATCATCAAGCTCCTGCGCGGATCCACGACGCTGGCAACCATCACCGGCTCCCCCATCACCAAATCCTGCACCGTCTCGCCCACCTCAGGCATCGCCCTACAGAACTACAACGCCTGGGTGGGTTCCGCCCTCGCCTCCTCCACCTCCGGTCCCTATTCCTCTTCCATTTCCTCCTCCTCCTCCTGCGTTTCGGGATTCGGCCTCTACGACTTCACCGGCCTCTGCTCCTTCTCGTGCCACAACGGCTACTGTCCCAGCAGTGCTTGCGTCTGCCACCAGCGCGGCGTCGCCTCCCCTCCCAGCTTAACCAACACCCCCGGCTATCCTGCGCCCGGTTACACAGCCATCTACACCGGTCTGTGTTCCTTCGATTGTAACCACGGGTACTGCCCTCAACCACCCTGCACGCTCACACCCAACAACGGGACTGTCCCTACTTACTCCCCCTTCTTGCCGCCCGCTTGTACAGCGGGGGAGAAGCAAGCGGGTGTGAGTGATGCGTTCTTGGGATTGTGCAGCTTCGGGTGCACGTTTGGGTTTTGCCCGATTGCGCTTTGCAAGTGCACGGGCACGGGGAGGCTGGTGGATGCGCCGGCTTTTGTTGATGATACGGAGGGGTTCTTTAGGGACGAGGGGGTGGATGATCATGGGCTTTGTAACTTTGCGGCGACGCATGGGTATGTGCCGGATAGTTGTGGGAATCGGACTGTTAGCCATTAGGACGGCGAAAGGGGGAGGAAGGGTGATGGTGAGGTATATCGGGTTGAGGAGTTGGTTGGTTGGTTGGTGATATTGCGCCGCCGTCGGGCAAGAGGGCCAGCCGCTGGAGCTGGAGATGCAAAAAAAAAAAAAAAAAAAAAAAAAAGAAAAAAGATGGTCTCTCCCGCCGGGAATTGAACCCGGGTCTCGAGCGAATCGAACTGATGTTCAAGCTTGACAAGCTCACATACTGACCACTATACTACGGAAGATGTACAACTGTTAATCAGCTGTCGTAGTTGGTTGACAGTGGCTTCGTATCTTGGCCTTATATACCAAACATGCTCAAGTAGGCAAACAACAAAAATAGGATCACCACTCTCACCCACGACATCAACTTCAACCTTTGCTTTTGTTTTACCATCCAGGGGAAGAAAAACATGGTGGATAACTAATCAGATTATTTTTTTCTCTCTATCAACGCCTATCGAACACTTGCATTATCCTTGGACCAAAATTCACCAGTTTTGCATGGTCGCTGTCACGAACTTCATCTGACATCCCATGGGGCATCAACTCCTGGCGTTACATGCGTACCAAGATCTTATTACGTGTCGTATCTCCATATATACTCTCGCACAGCATCCGCGCTGCCTACATCCATCACTCTAAAACCATATTAACACAAAGTTGGATATCATAAAGTCAAAAAACCCTCCGTCCTTCACCCTCCTCTTTCCTTTCCCTTCGACCTCTCTCACCTCCATCCTCTAGCCTCCATTCCCCTTCCTCTCCTCTATCTCCCAACCCTCCCAATCACACCCTAACATGCCCCATTTCCCATCAAGTCAATTCACCACACCACCATTCTCCCCTTCCCTTCCCTCCCCTTCCCTACCAAGCACCCCCTCCCAATCACGACCAACACCCCAACTAACTCTTCTCATTCCCAACAGCAGGCAACGTACTCGGCTCATTCTCATTCGTCACACCACTATACGCCGGCCTGGGCGCTCCATCCGGAATCACCGGCCCACTCATCACCTCCGCCATCGCCTCGTCGTAGCTCGGCGGCGCGTCATCATATGGCGGTTCCGTCTGCCCTGGCGCCAGTTGCGGTGGGTATAAGGGATCTGAAGGCGGTACCACCACTCCAGCTGCTACTCCCGCTGCGGTGGCGGGTGGTTGGGCTGTGTTGGTTCGTGGGGGGAGGGCTGGTGGTTGTTGTGCTGTGGAAGGACCGGCTTCGGCGGAGGAGGAGGTGGGACGGCTTGGTTGGGTTGGTGGACGCTGGGATTGAGGACGTTTGTTCTTGCCTTGCTTCATGGCTTCGATGAGGGCGGCGGGCGGGGCGATGCCGGAGTAGACTTCTACGGAAGAGAAGTGCAGCGGGAGGTGGATTTCTTGGGGGAGGTCGGCGCCTTCGTGCTTGTTGCGGCCGAAGAGGGAGGTGCTGGCGTGGGCGTGGGAGCCAGAGGCGAGGGGTTTGCCCCAGGAGAGGCCGAGTTTGACTTCGAGTTGGTATTCACGGCTGTGTGAAGAAGGCTGGAGTTAGCAGAGTTCTGGAGGGATGCTCGGAGGAAAAGGGGAAATTACCGGAGGTTACATGTGACAAAGCTCGGCATGATGGTGTTTGGTAAGGGTTGGTTGCACCAGATGTCGTTTGGCAGGATAACTTCTGTCCCTACAGCGTCTCCGAGTCTCGAAACAGGAATTCTGAGTCCCTGTCGTGATACAATCACCCAGCGACTAGTCTCTGTGTTGATCAGGTCGTGACATCTGACATCCGTCTGGCCAATCAGATCGATCTGGATGGCTGTTAGGAAGATCTCGGCGTCTGATCCCGCAAGCTTCTTTGCAATGAGACGAAGTGGGATCGGCTGGTTGCAAGTGATGATGGCAGGGTGCGGAAGTCGAGCGGACATCTCTATCGACGGAGGCACTTCGGGCTCAGTTGCAAGTTTCCCATCAGCCGTTGTTGGGGCTGAAGATGATGCGGCGGTGCTACTCCCGCTCCACCCGCTGAAGAAAGAAGACCGTTTCTTTGAAGGCGCGTTTGTCCGTGGACGGAATGCGAAGGGTCGTCTGGCATAGGATTCGTGGTTCGTCTTGGGTGGCCTTGGTGGTTCAATGGGGAGGAACTTCAACCCGGTCTGCATCCTCCAGTTCTCCTTGAAAATACCCGGCCTCTGAATGGTAACCTTGACATAGTACCGAATCTCGCACTGGCCTGGGAATCCGGTGAAACTGGGTGGGAGCGTCTTTGTGACATGGGAGTACATCAACTGCTTGGTGCCGTCCATAACACGAATGCCACCGAGACCGAACAAGCCAGCACCTGACGCTATTCCACCGGCACCGGAGAGGCCTCCGAGTTTGGCCATGGCGACAGGATCACCGCAAGCATTGTTGAAGGGAAACTTGAAGTGGAATGGGAATCTGTGTTGGCCGGCGGCTAGGACATAGGGCAGTGGCAAGGCGTTGCTCTTGTCGTCGGGGAAAGCCTGGGTGACTTTGTATAAGATCTTGTGGTTCTCGTAGATAACATCCCCCGTTGGAGTGCGCTCCTTCTGAGCGATGCCTGTTCCTGAGCCATCAGCGGGAACTCCCAAGGCCGACTTGGCTTCACCCTCAAGTTTGACGATGATGCCCCCGATCAGTTCGGGACGACTGGTAGTGAGGACGACCTGGCCGCGGATGATGTCCAGGTTTGTGTAGAACTCGGGAGGGTTTTCGAGGGCTATCCGTATTGACATGGTTGCGGTTGTTGATAAAGAGAAATGAGGATATCACAACATGAACCAAACAAATGTTTTGATGTTGTCGTTGCCAAGGAGAAACAGGTGGGTCACATGCCCAGGTATAAGCCAGGAAAATGATGGAAAAGAATCTCTTTATATTCGGTTTCCTCGAACCTTGGGAGGTTGGTTATAGATGAAGACGAGATGGCGAACTCCTCTACCGAAAATTTCAAAGCACCTTCTTCTCAGATCATTGTCTGTTGACGGGGAAAACCCTCACTGAATGATCGGAGGATTTGCCGTTATAAGTGCTAGGTAACAATTTGATCCGCCCCAGATGTTTAGGGCGGCCTCCGCTGTTACGTCAGACGGAGAATCACCTGTCGGAACTGGCCGAGGTGCCTGAATTCCAATCAAAGTTCCAGTGGGCTGGGCCGCCGCCGCCCGCATGGTACCTGAATTAGGAAAGCGGTCAATGCCTGCTTATCTTATCAAGCACATGTTTTGCGGGGCATCTTTTTTCTGCCGCCTGGTCCACTCAAAAAAAGATGTCGGCCAGGGTCCGGCGCAAGCACAAGCTCTCTTCAGCCTGTGTGTGGTACCTCTCACAGTACAGCGTTGCGCGACTGATTCGAAGATCGAGCCTCGACCCGGACAGAGATCGACCGAAACGACGAACCCTCCACGATCCCAACCTCTCGTCCGACCTCGATCCCGAGTCGTCTTCCTCCACACATCTATCCACGACAGCATTGACTCGACTACACCATGCCCAAGGCAGCGAAGGCGTCCAAGAAGTCCGGGGGCGGCAACCCCTACGACCGCAAGGGGGGCGGCGGCGGCAAGGCTACCAACACCAACATCTTCAAGTTCGACAAGGACTTTGGCCAGCATATCCTCAAGAACCCCGGTATCTCGGATGCCATTGTCGACAAGGCCTTCCTCAAGCCCACCGATGTCGTCGTCGAAGTCGGTCCCGGTACCGGTAACATCACCGTCCGCGCCCTCGAAAAGGCAAAGAAGGTCATCGCCATCGAACTCGATCCTCGTATGGGTGCCGAAGTCACCAAGCGTGTCCAGGGCACTCCCCTAGCCAAGAAGCTCGAAGTCATCCTCGGAGATGTCATCAAGATGCCCGAAATGCCTCCATGCGACGCCCTCATCTCCAACACTCCCTACCAGATTTCCAGTCCTCTCATCTTCAAGATGTTGGCCATGCCCAACCCGCCTCGCGTCGCCGTACTCATGTTCCAGAGAGAATTCGCAAAGAGATTGGTGGCCAGGCCGGGTGATGCTCTCTACTCGAGATTGAGTGTCAACGTCAACTTCTGGGCCACATGCAAGCACATCATGAAGGTCGGCAAGCAGAACTTCAAGCCTCCTCCCAAGGTCGAGTCCGACGTCGTCAGAATTGAGCCTCTTATTGGCTCGGCGCGCCCCAACATTGCTTTCGAGGAGTTCGACGGTCTTCTTCGTATTGCTTTCAACCGCAAGAACAAGACCCTCTACGCCGGCTTCAACCAGAAGGAGGTCCTCAACATGTGCGAAAGGGTATGTCTCTTCTTTGGTCTTCCCATGCTCCAACTATTACTGACCACTTTGTCTCCAGAACTACAAGGTCTACTGCACCCTCAACAACATCCCCATCGACGAGTCCCTCGCTTCCGCCGCTGACCTTGCCGCCGCCGGCGCCACCACCGATGCCATGGATGTCGAGATGGACGACGATAACGAAGAAAACGACAACGAGGAGAACAACGATGACGAGGCTATGGAGGAGGATGAGGACGAGGACATGCCCGTCTTCTTCAAGGAGCAGAACGACGCCAACGCTAAGGACGCCAAGACACCCAGCAAGAACCCCAAGTCCAAGGTGGCGCTGATAGTCAAGGCCAAGTTGAACAAGGTGCTCGCGAGCACTGGGTTGGCCGACAAGAGAGCTAGGCAGTGCGATCAGAACGACTTCCTCAAGTTGTTGCTCGGTAGGTTCTTTTCCGGTTTCCTTCCTGGCGTGACAACGTCGCTAACACACCTGACAGCTTTCCACGAGGAGGGTATCCACTTCTCTTAGACGTGTGATTATTACGAACAAGCACAGAATTAATCGGCGTACGGGGCGTTTTTAGGGATCAGGAAAATGTTGCTTTTGACAATTTTTGTTTTTCTTCCATTTGTCGTGGAAATACCATTGATCTCGATACTAGGATTTGGAAGATTATATAAGCCAACGAATTAGGCTGCCATTTTTTCAAGGGATCGAACCATCTTTATCTTTCGTTTGGATCACTAGCGTGTCGGTTGTTGTTCTCCTCCTTCATCGCCTTGAAACGATCCTGAGAAGCAATCGCTGACAACACCAGACCTACCGCACGAAGATGTCTTCCAGACTAACAGCATGGATACGGAAGCGGTCAGCGACCCATGCGACCGAGTCGCCGGTGGAAACGGAGAGCAAAGGAGAGCAGCCTGTCTTGCACATAATACGGGACGACGGTAGGGTATTTGACCGTGCCCAGGTGTGAAAACAGATAAGAGAGATAGCCCCTAACTTCTTCAAGGGCTTGTGGATACTCCGGCAATAGACTGGACATACGCGCAATGGCGTAAAGCGACCCGAGACCGGGAACGGTATATAAATGTGGTGGTCGTAGCAGGGAGGAGGTGGTGGCGTTTGCGAGGGAGAAGAAGATGGAGGCTAGGCGGGAGAAGGAGGAGAGGGAGCGGGAGTGGGAGATGGAGAGGGAGAGGGAGAGGGAGAGGAAGATGGAGAGGGAGAGGAAGATGGAGAGGGAGAGGAAGATGGAGAGGGAACGGAAGAAGGCGAATAGATGGTGGACCAAATGGAGGAAGAAAGGTGGGGAAGGACACGGGAAAAGGAAAGGAGGTGGAAGAGGAAACGGACACCGAAACGCAGAAGGACAACAAAAAAGCATCCGATGCCGAACCTCCCAAAAAAACCGATCCTGTCACTACCCCTCTCAGTAACAGGCACCGAATGCATCACCGCCAATACCTACAGCGTGGAAGCCTTCTTTACAGCGCTAGTAAAGGAGGTCCACGCGACATGGATGGTGACTTTCAACAAGCAAGAGGAAGAGAAGAAGGAAAAGGAGTGCCTCGAAAAAGAGGAAAAGAGGAGGGAGGCAGAGAGCCTGGCAGGTAGAGTTAAAAATCTTAGAGCTGGGGAGGGATTCTTTGGAGTTAGGTTGCAGAGGGAGAGGGCTGAGTGGGATAAGCATGGGGAGGATGGGCCGTGGAGGAGTTTTTGGTGTTATTGTTGATTTGGCGTGTTTTGTTTGTATATGATGGTGTTCGAGCATACGTTGTGGAAAGTTAAAAGAGAAGAAGTTGATGTCATCTCCAAAGTCCAAAGCTGCCTACAGAACCATGCGCGTCACCTCATCACTCTCTCCCCGTAACACCAAGCCATCAAATGTTCTCGTCATCCTCGTTACAAACCGGGATTTCCCTTCGAAATGTCCGACTCTACCAGCTCAAGACGTTGCGTTTCCTGAGCACCTGAGCTGCTCGCATATTGTCCACGATGCCAAAGCACACACCAAAAAAAAAAAAAAAAAAAAAAAAAAAAAAAAAAAAAAAA